>JAXQQM020059098.1:0-42078 GCA_034641835.2 Pinus albicaulis | reverse complement strand
CCCATCGAGAGTGGAACTCTTGGAAGCCATGACTTCTTGTTCATTATGATGAGCTCATTGGAGCACAGTTCGTTTTCTTGTGTCAAGCTCCTTAAAAAATGAAACAAACTCATCGGAGCACAATTCATTTTCTTGTGTCAAGCTCCTTAAAAAATGAAACAAGCTCTTTGGATCGGAGTTCCTTGTCCTGTGTCAAGCTCATTAAAAAATGAAACAAGGTTGTCGAAGCAGAGTTCCTTGTCTTGTGACAAGCTCGTTAAAAAATGAAACAAGGTTCTCGGAGCATAGTTCCTTTTCTTGTGTCAAGCTTGTTAAAAAATGAACAAGGTTGTCGGAGCAGAGTTCCTTGTCTTGTGCCAAGCTCCTTAAACCATGAAACAAGGTGTCTGAGGATAGTTCTTTTAATGTGTCAACCTCGTTAAAATAATGAAACAAGTTCTTTTTCAATTCGAGTCTTTGATCAGATCTCGTAAAATCCCAGTCGAGTCTTCATCTTGGTCTCGTAATTTGAACCTTCACTCCATCTTCCTTTCATATGGACTGAAGCTTGCGGGGCATGTACCTCGAATTGAGTCACCATGCTAGCGACATGCGAAATTTTTCAAGCATAGTTTGTTTCCATTTCAAGCTTGTGTAAAAATGAAACCGGTGTCAAGCATAGTTTATCTTGATTTCAAGCTTGTGTAAAAATGAAACCATTCCCATTTTCCCTCTCGTGATTTCCATTTTATCAACCTGTTTTTCCAGATGAGCCTTGGTTTTCTCACTCCATCGACACTATCTGCTTGGCCGATCATATGCCTTCACTTGGTTGTTTTACCCATTCCTGAGGAACCGCTGCGATGAGTGGTCTTGTTAGCTAGCCTCTTAACCTTTACTTGTTCTGAGCAGTTCCACCATTACCGGAACTAGCTGCTACCCTTTATACCACTCGTTCCTCTAGGAAGATTCAACTTTCAGCTCTTTTCTGACTCTCTAAACATGAAAAGATTGCCGAGTTCCTTATCGTTTTGATCTTGTTAAATTGGCTGCGAAACGAAATCTACCCAGTATACGTTTACCGCTTTTTCGGGCTGGGATAGATTATTTACGAAAAAGGAATACCCTAGCCTATCATGACTAGGAGGTTTTCTCAGACATAGTTTTCTACCTTTTCAGATCTGAGGAACTATTTATGAAAAGGGACCATTGGAGTTTACTTTTTCGCTGTCTTTTCAAACTCTCTAAACATGAAAATACGCCGAGTTCTTCCTTTGTCAGACTTGTTAAACCCTGATGATATTGGATTCAGTCGGAATGACGATATCCGAGTTTCTCCTTCTTAGGGCTCGTTAAATGTACTAGGATGAATTCGTCTGAAGGACAAATTTATATGACAAGCATATGGTATCCTCTTCAAGCTTGTGTAAAATTAAATAGGTACTCACCAGGAATGGTGGGGAAAAATGGAACCAGCATCATTTTTGTGTCGGCAGTATGTCACTCTTGAACATGGCACTTGTCTACATTCGTGTCGGGTTGGGGACATCTCATCTCATTTTTCACTTGCCTCCATGGGTTTGGGTGATTCCTTTTGACCTCTCATCTACTCCTTGCCTCGTCATCATGAACTTTGATCTTTTGATCTCAAATACTGCCAAATCCACTGTTGTGCCGCCGATATGTTCAAGAGAAGTTGACCTCTACAAATTTCAACCTTCCTCTGATTCTCATCTGATCTTGATTCACAAAGACATTATGTTCCTCTGTCTCACATCGATGATGTGGGAAACACTATGGCCCACCTTCGATCAAGGTCACTTCCTGTCCACTTCAACTTATTATCCAGGAAGCTGATCTAGAGACTCCCTTCTGGTACCTTGGAGCCTGCATGCCTCAATGGCAGGTTCTTCACGTTCAACGTGAGGATTTCATCATTGGCCTCAGATCGAGTGATTCTACGGGTGTTTGATGCCAGCTCACTGATTCACATGCCATAGATTGTACCTGTAGTACCTTGAGGGCCATTGTCATTATTGGTGGTACCTCTCGCGTCTGTTAACAGCTTTCATCATTGGCTGGTAATCAGGAGATGTTTTTGCATGTTCGACTTCAGCTCACATATTCGCATGCTTGAACTTGTACTTTGTTCGGGTCAAGATGGAGCGCAAGACCCTGGATCCCTGTCTGTTATAATCCAGGCTGCGATTTTGTGGATTATTATGATTAGTTACATGACTCACTGATTGGATGGCTGTGACCATACCTGAGTCTATTTATCGATCCTTATTGGATGGCTGTGTCCATGCCCTGGATCTGGATTATTGTATACAATGTTATGGATGGATGCACCCATACCACATATATATCATGTATCTGAGATATTAGTTGTATTTCTCTACACAAGTTTTCCGACAGCGGTGTTTTCAGTTGGACACGTTTTCGTAAAGCATTTCACCCCTCTCTCTCTTTTGAGCCTCATGCTTTAGGGGGCATCTGTTACACAGTAATTTTTCACCGTCCCTACAATCCCCATCTCGCCCATTGGAGGGTCGTTTCTGTGACCAATAAGCAGTGTCATGCCTTGCAAATACCATCATTGCATCCCTTTCCATGAGGACAACATTCCATCTGTTGATCATTTCCTGAGCAAATCCCTAAAAACACCTGTTTTTTCCTTGGCGCTGGTAGCCCGTTATGTCCTCAGCATGATAATTAACAACGAGCTTAGTGCGGTGGCTACGTCCCAGTCCAGCTTGCATGATACGTTTTATGGAAAGTTTTTTAAAAAAAGAGGCAAAGTTTTGATTACAACAACTTTGTGGATGAGTCATCAGGAGTGGTTTCGACTGAATAACCATGGCCTTCCTCCTTTGGCCTCTTGTTTCCACCTTATGGGGAACCTCCCAAGGGATAAGGCCTGCCTTCCACTATTGTAGGGATCCCAACCTCTTCCTCTCCTTTATAAATATAGCCTTCATTCATTGATGAAGGGGCTGAATGGCTGAATAGCTAGTCTCCAAGTCTCTCCAAGAGTCTCCAAGTCTCTCCAAGAGTCTCCAAGAATCTCCAAGAGCCTTCATAGCCTAAAGAATGCTACAAGAGCTTTGGTAGTCCTCATAGTGCCAAATCCATAGCAAGGAGATTGACGATCGAAGAGAGAGGCTTGTCCCTATTCCCGACAAGCTTTACCAAGACGTATTCCGCTGACAACCTGCCAAAGGAGGATTTCAGCGTTAGAGCCAGGTTGTATCATCCTTTTTTTCATTAATATAAGCAACTACGATTATAGTTCCACTCATATTTTTCATGCTTGTTTATGAGTTGTGTCCTCTCTGAATGACACATAATTGCAATTATATGGCTTTACGCTCGTATGTTCGTCGTGTTTCTTGTACGTGCAGGTGTTCGATCGTGTCAAGTGTTGGAATTGTGACCTGTCGGAGCAAGGGATCGAGAGCACTATCCTCTATGCAATGACAACAACGTTGGACCTGAGGTAGTCCTTCTATCGCGCTTTGATTTTTGCAATTAGGAGCTTGCGTTGTAGCGTGTTTGATTGTTGCTAGACCCGATCTAGGCTAGTAGGGATCGCCTCTATCCGCAGAGGGGATTTACCTCCTCAATAGGTTAGCATACTGACAGTGAGAAAATTAAGGAAAAGAAAAACATCTATACATGATGCCAGTAACAGAACTATGGAAAAACATCAAAAGAATGTTTACAGTATGAATATCATAAGCAGAATTTTACTAGTTGACCATAAAGAATATGATTATATTTACATATATTTTATTTTGAGGAGTAAAAGAAAGAAATCAGAGAACCATTGTTACAGGAAATATTCATTGATATTTTAACCATGTTTATTTAGGGAAAAACATGTCAAATACTGATACAGGAGTTTAGGGTAGAACCCCGAGGTATTAGGGTTGAGTCCAGGGTCTCCTGGTTAATAGCCATCAAACAAAAAGAAACTAAATACTCAGATTCATATTACATTTAATGTTGGAAATTAGTTAAACACAAGTAACTACAGAGAGATATAAAAGTTGAAGTATAATTTACGGTTTAACTATCTGTAACGTTTACATTTCATTGAAAAAACTGCAATGAACAATACTCTTTAAGGAAAAGTTGGGAAAACCATTGTTTCTGATTAAAATAAAGAAATTATAAAGTCCATAAATATATGGTGCTCCACTGTCAAAATTAAGACAGAAGGACCAAAACTAAAATTACATACTATACGTATCTTGTTTACAAGAGAGCCGAGAGGCCGAAATAAACAAATACTTAAAGAAGTTAAAGTAATATCAAACCCAGGCTTAGCAAAGGGCTAATAAAGATTTAATTTCCAGCAAGAACTCTTGAGAGTTTCTAAAAGAGAATAGATGAATATCTTAATCAAGCACCTATGTGTTACCCTGTATAAACAGAGGACTTGGTCCTCAGATGAAGGGAACCTCACTTAAAAGAGAACAAAGGTGTATGTAAATTCAAAGCAAAACAATTGTAACCTATAATATATGCTCCAGGGTGTTGGTCGAAAGGTAGAACGAGGCGCAAGAATTATTCTCGTTGAAAAACTATCGCAACATGAACAGAGAAGGGTAAGATAAAATATTTAGCAAGAAAATTATAGTCAAAAATTAAAATGAAAGCGATAAGTGAAAGGGTTATCAGATATTTACCCTCAACAGAAACAGAAGCCGCACTGTCGGAAACCAAATCCAAGGACATAATATCTCTGTCGGCGGTTTGAGGGGAAATGGGAGGGTTAACCGAACTTGTAAACCCTACAGAGCATTTCCGAAGTTAAATCCTGGAAAACCCCTCACAAGGAGCCGAGGAACGATTTAACCCTAAAGAATAAAAAAAAATAACAATGTAAATGTACTGAGGAAACAAATAAAACATTAAGAGTCAAAGGCTCGACTTGTTAATATTTTATAAGTAACCTCTTCCTACGAATGACGGAAAAAAGAAAACCCGAAAACAACAAAAACAACCCAAGCAATAAATCATAATCTAATTTTCCAAACAAGAAGTAAAGGACTGTGAAGGAGTGAAAACCTTCATAGCATAATGCATTTTGTATTGATGGAAACCTTTCATAAGCTGGACAGATATTACCTCCATGGATGCAGAGCCTCTGTTGCAAAGCACCAGTCCTCCTCCAGCGGCAATGAAACTACGGAGAATGCCAGGGTCAAGGATGGGGTCCTTACCCTAACTGCCCAAAACAAGATTTGAACTGTCGATATCTGCGGGAATGATCCAACGGAGTAGCATAGGGACAGACAATCACCAATTTTCCTCTCGATATATCCCAAGGCAGAATTATTTATTATCTATTATGTATTCATGTGAGGGTTTAACTTAATTTAAAAATAGATATAATGCATCGGAACTATTGTAAGTACGAGAAAGTTAATACAAATAAATAACTCAATATATGTGATGTACCCTTTTCTGATATTGGAATTACCATATATGAATGCCATAAAATGAGTAGGTTTATAATTAAAAACTTCAAACTTTATTATATGTTGTATATTGATTATATGTGGAACCTACCATGCCACATTTCCACTTATTTAAATAGAATAGTCATGGTAAGAATTGTTTATAATAGTTATGGTAAAAAAAAATTTATAAAGTTATGGGTGTATGTGACACTGCTAGTCTATGATCTTTAGATCAATCTTGCATCTCTCGAAAAGAGAAATCCAACAAAAATATAATCTCCATCATATGAATTGTCCAAAGTGGAGTTTGGCACTAATTCCCAATTTTAACAACCCAACCTCTACTACAATATTGTTGAAGCCTAGAGGTGAACTAGTTATTTTGGTTCTATATTATCTTATCTTACAAATAAATAAAATAAGATAATATTATAATATTAATTTTTAAATATTACCCAACTAAATTAATATTATAATATAATTTTTATGTCAAAAATTAATAAAAAATCAAATAATATTAAAATCCTCACCTAAAACACATAGATCTAAATAAATAATTCAGATTTATTTTAGAATCCTCGACAAGAAGCGGGGGTCCATTTGAGAATATCAATATATAAGGGTCCACTCGAATCTAACAAAGAAGCATGAACGAGTAGTTTCGAGAGAAAAAAATGAAACACTTTTTAATAATTTTAATTTTTTTAATCTTAATTCTTGAAATTCTGAATGGGCAAGAAAAATTAGAGATTAGCTCAACGCATTATTATAGCTATTATTTTTGGATGGGCTGTTAGGAGATTAGATCATTTCATTATTTTAACTATTAAATTAGAGATTAGATCAACGCATTATTATAACTATTATTTTTTGATGGGATGTTAAGATATTAGATCATTTCATTATTTTAACTATTAAATTAGAGATGAGATCAACGCATTATTATAACTATTATTTTTAGATGGGATGTTAAGAGATTAGATCATTTCATTATTTTAACTATTTTATATAGTTGTTTTCATCTAGCTTAAGTTTTCAAAGGATAAATGGAAAAAGTTGTGCTTAATATTTAGCATGTTCTTTAATATGATCATAAATGCGACAGCATAACTCATTTTGTTATTATATAAGAAAAGGAACCTTTATTTTGGAATTTTTAATTATTTTTTTATACTTGGTTTGAATATAGTAAGGGTTAATTGAATAGATTGTTTTAATTATTATTATTAATGTAATTTTATTTGTACTTTCAATTTTGATAGAAAATGATAGAAAATGTTTGAATAACATTATGTTTAGTTTATACTTATTTTGCTTATGTGTTCGTTGGTTAGGAATTGAGTAACCACAGTTTATTATTATTACACTTTCTAGGCACTATTCATCATAGACTTCTAGACATGACTATAATTCGTAAAGAGTATGGAGGATGTAAAGGTACAAAAGGTCAAACTATTTCTAGAGTATAACAAGGAGTTGAGTTATTGGTTGTAGCATGTTGTGCGCATATTTCGACTATATCTATAACTTGAGTATAACAAGGACTTGAGTTATTGGTTGTAACATGTTGGTGCGCATATTATGACTACATCCATAACTAAAATCGATACAGTAGAAGAATAAGCATTTTTTGAGCACTATTTTATTTGAGATGATGATATTGTAGCTTAACCAAGTACATGACCCCAACAATACCAATAGAAGAACCACCAGGAAAAATTATAGTAGAATGCACCAATAGTCATCAAATGATTCTGCTATGTCTAAACATTGTCTAAATACATAAAAGAGTAAGGAGATTGAACTCAAAATAACAATTTTAAAAAGACTCCAAGTTAAAAATGTGATGAATCTATTAATACAACAATAAAATAAAGAGATTGAACTCAAGATAACAATTTTAGTAAGACTCAAGAATATGATGACTCTACTAATACACATGGATTACCCAGACTACCAACTCTCAAATTATCCCAAGACTGCCAACTCTATGCATAATCCTTTATATGGCTAATTTCTTTTTACTTTTGTTACACAATTAATTTTGGAAATCTAACTTATAAAATAACATATTTTCCACATTTATTAAAGCAATAACATTCATTATATTTTTTTTGATAAAATTTTTGTTAACCATCAATCAATTTTTATAATAAGTTCATATATAGATTTTCTATTGGTTAATATAAAATTACAACTTATTAAAAAACTCTGTTATCTTTTAACAATAATTTATTTTAAGTTGAATAAGTGTAGCCATCACCTAATTTCTTGAAACTAAGATATTTAACCTACAACTCTAAGTGTAATGCCATATAAGTCTAGGCTTATTAAAAAACTCTGTTATCTTTTAACAATAATTTATTTTAAGTTGAATAAGTGTAGCCATCACCTAATTTCTTGAAACTAAGATATTTAACCTACAACTCTAAGTGTAATGCCATATAAGTCTAGGCTCATTCAAGTCTAATGCCATATAAATTATTATTTTTTAATTTAAATGTTTCCTTTTTAAAACTTAAGATATACATTGTTTCACATGTTTAACATTAATACTATGTGAAAATTTAATGTTTATAGAAAAAAGATTGTATTAAAAATAACACTGATAATAGATAATAAAAAATATATATATCTATATAAATCTATCTCTGATGAACTTTACATTTTGTGATATTGTATTTCTTCATTTTATACCCATCGTCTTGAGCATCCTAGTTGTTTTTTTGTTTTTGAGCATAAAATTCCCTCAGTTTCAACAAGTACTGCAATAGCATGCTTCAGTTCCACGTATATAGAAAGGAAATATTTATCAAGATTGTAACTCTGCACACTAGTCCCGGGGAGAATTCTACAGCTCAAAAGCAAGAATTTGGTGGCTTTAAATCAAGCAAAAACCAGCGGATTATGGGCCCTCTTGAACTACTCTCTGATGTTGCTAGGGTACTACTAGGTAACAATATTCCATGTAATTTGGAATTATTTTATTGAAACCCACAATTGTGACATTTCCAGAATGAATGCTCAATATTGCATTCTCTTACTGGGATGGGCTACTTGTATCATACTCGACAATCTTAAGAACTTGAGGAAGAAGCCCGGTACATAACTCTGTGACAGGTTAATAGACTCGTGTTCCCTTTCTTGATTTACTTTTTGTGTTGTGAAATTTTCTCATATAAGAACCCTCTTATATAGACTTAATCATTATTCACTTTGTGCTCTCACAAAATACGTCCTCCCAAATAACATCAACGGGATTGCAACTTGGCGTCAGTGAATCTCCATGTCAGCTTAATTTATCATAATAATGTGACCCATATTACAACTCTATAACAGCTCTTCCGTTCCATGAAACACATTTAACCTTTAAATGAGAGATGCTTATTCCTAAAGCCATACTATCCCTATTGCATTGGAGGGTCATCTTTTGCTCCAAACAAAAAAAAATTCATCATTGTGATTCAAAGAAAATCATGTCCCTCCAATTACTAAGTGGTAATTCCTAAGGACGCACTCTTGCAAGATGCCTTTTGGTTTTGGGTTGTTAACTTGTTTCTTTAAATGCAAGGAAGGCTAGCTCTTAGCTAAGAAGAGCATAATCTAGACCCAGTGCACTTTTATAGTATTGTGTAATATCATTTGGTTAATATTTAATAAATTTATTTACTTTTTGTTTATAAAATTTAAATGGGTGAACTTGTGTGGAGTTTAATTTTTCATTTATATAATTGAGGGTGAAAGCAAATCATGGAAAATAAAAAGTTGTATTTTATTTTTTTTATGTTTTGACTTTTTTTTTTCTAAGTTTATAGTGTGGTCATCTTTTATTAGGAGTAGGTATTTGTTGGAATCACAAATTTGAGTTATGAAATATGTTTAATCCAAGTTTTTCAATGTGGTTAATTTATTTATGCATTCAAAAACACATTTTAAACAAAAACAAACAAAAAAATCACCATTTTGCCAAAAACTTTGTTGACTTATTCTAGCTAAAAACCCAAAAATTAGAAAATTTAGACTATGCCAATAAAATATATCCAAGGATCATAGCCTAATTTTTGTGGCATATTCATAGTGACAATGTCCCCCAATATTGGTGATAGCTAGTTTTTGTATCCAACATTTAGTGGAATCAAATAATATGTTTCATAGTTCTTCCAAATGAAATAATTTATTTTTTATAATATTTAAATTAAATTTATAAAACATGCTCCAGGCTGAAAGTCTTATTCTTTTGAAAAAATGGGGTTTTATATTCTTAGATAACACCAAATACCATGGGAAAATTTCATGAGTTACCCAATAACCGTGGGACTATAAACCTTAAATCATCTCATCAACCCATCAATCATTGAATCAAAGTTATCTTACTTACTCTATCATCAAGTAAAGTTTAAACGGGCATTAATGTTTTAAACTTGATTTGTGATAAACATTGGTTCCCCTAAGATTTTTCTTTTTAGTAAGGTTCAAATAAAATATTATTTTACTCTATAGTAAAAAAATTGAAACTACTTTACATATCAGAAATTGGTTGCGGGGTTGGAAACTACCTTTTGTGAGAGTACTTTAAATATTATAAAATATTTTTTATAAATACAAGTATAAATTTTATATTATTTGTCCTTAATGAAGGGTACGTGTAAGGCCTTCGGTTAGTAGAACATATGACACCTCCACTTGATTAGGAGAACACCTTGGTAGAATGGGATATTGGGGTTGTCGTGATGAGTAAGAAAATTGGTCCAATTGATTAGAAGCATGCTTGGGTGAAACCAAGATGGGATGGAAACATATTTGTGTAGGCAGTGGGTAGGACTGTCTTGGGGTTTGATCTATACATGCAACCTAAGTACACTTGCATCCCTTACTTGCAGAATATGTTGGTTCGATGAGATGAGTTTACGCATGGAAATGTGAGATGATACGATGATTCAACAAGATTTCCTACGAAAAATGCTAGCTCAGATGGCACAAGGGACATGTGGGGCCAACTTCGACAAAATAAAGTTGGGGTGTGAATAAAATAATGAATGGATCAGCAATGGAATAATTATGTCTTGGGTGCATCCATGTGATGATATTATGATTCAAATATGCTATTCACCAAATAATGAAATTCCCCCTGATTTGGAATAAGCACATCCACATGGTGATATGAAGGATTGGCTCAGCTAAAACACCAAACATTGTGATATTTCATGGGAATGGCTAGGCACATACATATAATGGGAGGTTGGACAACCCAAACACACAACACAAAATGAAGATGAAGTCACAGAATGAAGAGATCAAGAAAAAAGGGAATGAGTGTTGAGTGCACAAGAAGAGTTGCACAAGTGAACAAGTAACCAAGCACATAGATAGAGCATGACCAAGGGAGAGAAACTTTGGTTTTTATGACTTTATTGAGGTAAGAAAGTCTGGTTGTAGCTAGTTCAAGCAATGATTTCATGCAAAAGTAGAGACAGGTGAAGTTGTGAAATGTCTTAGGTACTATTTATTATACAAGATATGGGTCACTTGTAAAATCCATTATAATATAAGATCTTGAATTGTAACAATGTATGGGTGTTAAGCATAGGTTGTGTTTTCCAACATATATTTGGTTTCATTTCATTTGTGTATTTTTTATATGTGGTTTTTTAATTCTAATATTTGAATAGTTAACAGTTTTATATGAAATGTTTATTTCTTGAATTTTCTAAGTGTTAAAGTGGGAGTTCAATACCTGAGTAGGACATGACTCATATCCATCAAAAAAACTTAAGATTTAGTACAAGCTAGCTCAACGAAAAGTATTAGTGCACTCTAAGTGAGGAATAGTCAAATGAAGTACACTTGGATTTCTTTAACCCCTAATATTGAGACATCATGATGCCAAATGAATTGAATGAACCAACTTAGCTAAGACTATGGGAATACTATGGGCATGTGACAAATTATGAAGGAAATTTCTAAGAAAACTTGGTGATATTCACCACTATTACCAACATGACTAATGATATCATCATAGAACAAATTTTGAGAAAAGTTTGGGATGCTAGATCAACTAAGTGATAGGTTTGGCACTCCGTTGGATAGGAATAAAACTTGGAACATGATAATAAGTCATATAAAAAGTTGATAGGATGAAGTGATAGATAGTTACACAGTTGGCATGATGAGTTAGGGTGAGTATAGCTCCAAGAACTTGTCTTAGTAGTTAACCAAGATGTGCTTCAGATAGAGCATATGGGTCATTTCTACGGTGGTTTTGGCACAAGTAGATGTTTTAAGGACACAAGAAAACCATAGGAATTAACATGTTTTCAAGATGATGAGTTGAACATATCAATTAAATAGTTTGACTTTGAGCACACATGAATTAGTGGTATTACAATGGAAAAAATTATCTTTAACATAGAACTCAACCTAAGTTAGAGGTAAGGAAATCATGGTTGATGAAGCTTAAGAAAACAAAGATAGGTGCCATGATTAGAAGCCCAAATAATATTAGAAATATCAATGGATAAGTGACATATATATTCAATTAGCTGAGGGATTTATTGAATAGAATTAAACCTTTACAAATGGAAAGGTTGGGATCACCCAAGAAAGAGGATGCAAAAGATGGAGGAAACATCACAAGAAGGAAATAGGTCAAACTGCTTGACCATAGAAGTAAGGTTGTTCAGTGTTTTCTTTATAAACATAACCATTTCACAAGATATTTACCCTTGAATAAATATTTGAAGTAGTTAGAATAAAACCGAGTGTGTCCAATATAGAAGAAGCTCACAACCTTAGAAGAATTTATCCAATTGCAACAACCTTCAAAGAAAATGTTGAATTGGTTAGAGGAATTGATAGTGAATCTAGATGAGTTCAAATAAAAACACTATAGATGTGGTTTGCAAGATAGAGAAGAAGGAATTTATTTTGTGGATGTGATGGTTAGTGTTTTAAAAGTGGTATCCTTTGTAGAAACCAATGTGACCCACAGTTTTATGAGTGAATTAACTGTTACTTAACTCCATTGTAAGCCTAATAATAGTATGTGCACATTCAAGGTCGTTAACTCAGTATTGAAGTTCATGGTATGGGCAGTTTAAAGCACATGATTGAGAGTTAGAAGTTGGTTTGGAATTTAGGATTTGATGGTGACTCCATTGGAAAACCATACGATGGTCTTGGCGAAATATTTTCTTAGGCTCATCAAGGAAATTCCTAGTGTTGCTTCATTTTATTGGATAAATTCAAGACATTAAGTATGTACATGGCAATAAAGAAAAGCTTGGATGGATGCTTAAGATGCCCATGCTAAATTTGATTGAGGAAATCAATATCTATGCAGATAGGACTTATGATGCAATGAAAAAAAAAGAGGAAACATTATCCATATCATATTTGGGTGGTCTAGGTGAAATAGAGAAAAGGTCGAAAACAACAGAGATGGTGGCAGAGTTAGTCATGAAAAAAATAACCAATTGTGGAGACTATGGGACCAAAATAAATGGAATGAAGGAAACATGAAGTAAACCCTCACAAATCTTGTAGAAGTCATTAGGTAACACTTAGAACATGGGTCACCTTGCTTTCATCTATGTTTCAATCAAGTTGTTCCAAAACAACCATAAGTTCCACTCATAGAAAAAAATCCAAGTGTGGAGCAATGCACAAAGGAAATTTCCTGACTTAATTTGTTTGCAGATGAAAAATAAGCATGATAATAGGTTCATGACCCCAAAACCACTATGAAATTTTGTAGAAAATTCATGGAGATATATGAGTTCCATCTCACCATGGAATGATTTGAAGAGTTGGAATTCATACTAAAGAAAGTTAGGATGGTTTTGAGGTACTTGCACATGAAGCATGAGTCAAAAATTATATTTTCCCATAGCCTTGGTGGAGGATAAAAGTTTTACTCCATATATTGAGTAAACCATGAGTCAAGACATTGTTAAGAAGTTTATAGTGTTAACTTAGTTTCCTTGAGAAAATGGTGTTGTAGTAAGTTAAAGTGGAAATGAACTAGTGATAGTTGTTGGGTTGTGGAAGATAGCAGTCAACCCAATGAGTTATAGACAAAAATTTGGTAGCTTGGAAATACCTGGCATAATAATTCAGGAGAATAATTTAGTATCTGAAACTAAGGAAAAGAACCTTACCTTGAGATTGGAGGTGGGATAGGAAGATGAAGTTGTGAATGAAATGGTTCTGCTTGGCATGAAGAAGTGCATCTTAGGAGTTGCATGTGACAATTGGATTAGCAACCCAACCAATCTGAAATGTGAGGCCATAAATGTGCATAGAAATGGTAGAAATGATTGAATTAAGGGTGGAACGATAACTTGAAATTTTTCAACATTCACATAAAAACTATAAAGGAAAATAGTAGCAAGATAGAATTGGCATATTTAACATGGCAGAGTTGGGTAAGGGACATTCATTATTGAAGGCGAAGTGGTCACACCAACTTTGGGTGGAGATCATGTGGGAGAAAAGTGAATCACATTTCAAGTTGACTTGGCGAAATTCAAGGTTTTCAATGGGGAATTTGGGGATTATAACTTCAAAATTTAGGGTTTCTAATGGCACAAACCATGGAATTTCCAATAGACTTAGATATGGATGGAGGCACAAATTCAAGAAAATACATGAAGATGGAATATTTTGAGGATGTTGGTGAGGATGGAAATGATTTTTCCTGGGGAATTATCTAAGGTATTTGGTTATTTTGGCATGTATCACCTTCATTTGACTAATAGTGCACCTTGGTAGGAATGGATGTTAGGGTTTCCCTAATGAGTGAGATACTTTTCTTGATTAATTAGAGGCATGCTAAAATGAAAGAAGAAGGGATAATAACATATTTATATAGGGAGTAGGTAGGAGTTCCTTGGTGCATGATATAGATGTGTCACCCAAGGAGACTTGTTTCCTTTACTTGCAGAAGATTTTGCCTCAATCAGACAAGTCTGCATAAGACAAGGTCAAATACTATGATGGATGGGTTAGTTTGTGTAAGGTTGTGCTAGCATATATGGAAAAAGGCATGGATGGGATTAACTTTCACAAAGGTGAGTTGGGGCATGAACAACCTAATGAATGGATAAGCACATTAGTACATCTGGCATAATTCATAGTGCTTTACCAATGCTAATTTGAAAAATGCATGTCAGACATCCAACAAAGTGGATTAGCATGTTTCATTGGGGTATTTTCATTTAATATTTTTAATATTCACAAATCCCTTTATTATAATTTCTACACATAAATACTACCATGTGGAAACTAGGGAGACTTAATCCCCCAAAATTTCATTAAAATCATGCATCTTAGTTTTGATAGAAAATGGTACATTTGAATGTCATTATTTCCATATGTCATTTATAAATAGGTTTTATCCATCATTAATTCTTCACACATCTAACACATATGGTGGTATAACTCTAATGTAAAAAAATGACAGTTGTGGGCCATTTTGTGATGCATTATTTTTCAAATTGAAAAAAAGGATATGAAAATTCCATCAAAGGTGGGTATCAAAGTGGTGATGCATTAGGGGAGTTTTCAATGTATACCTAGAAAACTTTTTTGTGTTTGATGACAACCAATCCATTGGTATTCTAAAAACAAATGATAATTTAAAAAAATAAAAAATAATTTTTTGTACACTTAAATCCATGGTTATAATGCATTTCACATAGTGCAATGACTCCACCACAATTCCATACCTTAAGGAAAATGAGAGGGATCCCAAAAAAATTCACTTTCATACTTCATCTCAAGACCCAAAATTTGGGCAGCCATTGGACTAATATCTTCAAAAAATTACCAATGATATTGTTGGGTATGTGTTATATTCTTTCCACGACTAAGCACGTGCGGGGGGGTAAGAGGGGGGGCGATAGCCCCCCCCCCCCCACCTTGGCATTGGGCGCAACAGGGGGGTCACAAGGGGGGTGGTAGCCCCCCCTGTCGGGGTTCGGGGTAGAGCCCTGGAAAATATTTTTGGTCCTTAATTTTCGGTGGGTAGTCCATGCCCATGGTTTTGTGCATGGTTTTGCACATGGTTTTGGGGTATGATGGTTTTCGGCCCCCGGTATTTTTTGTAGATCCGGTCAAGGGAACTACGGTTATGTTCTAATCCAGGGTTAATGGATTAGGGTTCATGTATGATTCGGCATGTATATATATGTGTTGTAACACTAAAAGGAATATAATGAAAAATCAAGTTGGTCGTCCCGATTTGGGATCTAGGGGAAAATCTCTATGTTTATCTGTTTTATGTTTTATGCTCTCGCTATTGTTTATTTTCTATTATAAGATTCGTGTGTAGATCATTTTTTTCAGGGTTAAAACCTACATTTGGTATCAGAGCAGTTTCGGCTTCAAGGGGATGCCTTTGCTGCTAAGGGTTTTTTGCTCAGGCCTGAGGTAGACTCTGTTCAGTGGGAGATCTGTAGGATCGATTCTTGCGGTGAAAGAAGATGGAAAGCAGTGGAAAGATAGAGATCAAGAAATTTAATGGTCAGAGTTTTGAGTTGTGGAAGCTCAAGATGGAGGATCTGCTGGTGGATAAAGACCAGTGGATCGCAGTAGATCCAGGTACTAAACCAACGGAAATGTTAGATGCAGACTGGAAGAAACTGGATCGGAAGGCTAAGAGCACAATACGGTTGTGTATCTTAGATTCAGTATTTTTGAATGTATCCGGGGAAGCTATGGCGAAGACCTTGTGGGACAAGCTAGGGACTTTGTACCAATCTAAGTCTCTGGTGAATAAATTGTTCCTGCGGAAAACGTTGTATAACCTGAGAATGAAGGATGGAGACTCGGTGACAGAGCATCTGAATGCCTTCAATACTGTGGTAAGTCAGCTGACATCTGTTGATATTAAAATCTCAGATGAAGATAAGTGCATCAGTTTTTTGTGTTCTCTACCAGATTCGTGGGATAGTCTGGTTATTGCAATATGTAGCAATATAACTACCTTGAATTTTGATGGCATTGTCTCAGCCTTGCTGTCGGAGGAAATGAGACAGAGAAATATGGAGGGCCAGAATGGAGATGCCTTATCTGTACGAGGAAGGTCCAAAAACAAGAATAAGGTTTCGAGTGGGAGATCTAAATCTCCTAGAAATTTTGTAAAGGTGTGCTGGAAATGCGGAAAGGAAGGGCACTACAAAAAGGACTGCAGATCTAAAGCTCCTGAGAAAGGAAAGGGATATGATGATGCTCGTTCTGCAGAGGCAAAAACCACCTCGGATGAAGGTGGGGATGTGTGTTTGGCTTCTTCTTCAAATACACATGTATATCATGAGTCATGGTTGATTGACTCAGGTGCATCCTTTCACTTCACTCCCCATAGGGAGTGGTTCTGCGAGTATGAGAAATATGATGGTGGTAATGTCTTCCTAGGGGATGATAGGAAGGCCAAAATATTTGGACGTGGAAAGGTCAAGCTGAAGCTACAAGGTGGAAGGATTAGAACACTTCCTGGTGTTCTGCATATTCCTGCATTGGCTAGAAATCATATTTATGTAAGCAAGATGGATGATGCAGGTGTAAAAATAGTGTTCGATAAAGATTCCTGTAGGATGGTTCGGGGAGCACTGGTATTAATGCGGGGAGTTCGGACAGGAACTCTGTACAAGCTACAAGGTAGCACTGTTATTGATGGGTGTAACAGTTCTGTGGTTCTTGAAAGTGGAGCAGAAATCCTAGCTGTCTCTGGAGAAAATACCATGCTATGGCATCAAAGGCTTGGACATATTGGAGAGAAGGGCCTTCGGATACTACATAGAAATGGTATGGTAGAAGGTATGTCTAATTTCTCTCTAGATTTTGATTTTTGTGAACATTTTGTATATGGGAAGAAGAATCGGGTCAGTTTTCCTTCTGGTGCTAAGAGGGCGAACAAGATATTAGAACTTGTGCAAAGTGATGTGTTTGGACCTGTGTCAGTTCGTTCACTGGGAAATTCTGTGTACTATGTTTCATTCATAGATGAATTCTCAAGGAATACATGGATATATTTCTTGAGGAATAAATCTAAAGTCTTTGACAGATTTAAAGAATTTAAGGCACTGGTGGAAAACCAGACAGAGAAGAAGATAAAGGCACTGAGGATAGATAATGGTGGAGAGTTCTGCAAGAAGGAATTTGAAGAGTTTTGTAAGAAGTGTGGTATAGCATGATAGAATACTACTCCATACACACCTCAGCAAAATGAAGTTGTAGAAAGAATGTACAGAACACTGATGGAAAAGGCAAGAAGCATGCTCAGTGGTATCGGGTTAGGACAAGGATTCTGGGCAGAGGCAGTGGAGACTGCATGCTATTTGGTTAACAGATCACCTTCATCAGTGTTGGAGGATAAGACTCCACATGAGGTATGGACTGGTAAGAAACCCTCTCTTTCACATCTAAGGGTATTTGTATGTGATGCATATGTACATGTTCCAAAGGAGAAAAGGACCAAGTTGGATAATAAATCTGAAAGGTGCATCTTTATTGGGTATAAGGATGGTTTAAAGGGTTACAAGCTTTGGAACCTAGAAACAAGGAAGGTTGTGTACAGCCGAGATGTGGTGTTTAGAGAAGTGAAAGATGTTGTTAAACATGAAGTCCTACCAAAGGAACCTGAGAAGATAGAGTTTGAGCTAAAGGAGGATGAATCATACTCTACAACAGAAGAAGACTCAGAAGATGAAGAACCACAAACTCCCATTCATTGAAGATCGATTCGGAAAAAGGCATGAAGAAAATTATGATCATCACTTCTGTTCATGTTTTGTCGCTATAACGATGATCCCGAAGCTGACAGGAGGAGCATTAGATTGGAAGGATGTAAGCTGGAAGGCGGTTGATGAGATGGCATCCTTGCACAAAAATGAGGCATGGGATCTGGTGGAGTTGCCGGCGGGAAGGAAGCCCATCGGGAGAAAATGGGTGTTTAAGAAGAAGATGAATGTAGAAGGCAAGGTGGAGAAATACAAAGCTCGGTTGGTAGAAAAAGGTTATTCCCAGGTGCCGGGAATTGATTTTGGTGATATTTTTCTCCTGTTGCCAAAGTTACTTCTATTAGATTACTTTTATCTGTTGCTGCTGAATTTGATTTTGAGATAGAACAGATGGATGTGAAGACAACATTTCTTCACGGGGATCTAGAAGATGAGATCTACATGAAGCAACCTGAAGGCTTTATGGTGAAGGGTAAGAAAGAACTGGTATGCAGGTTGAAGAAGTCTCTGTATGGGTTAAAACAGTCACCAAGGATGTGGTATCAGAAATTTGATACCTATATGCGGGGACTTGGCTTCACCAGAAGCAAGGAGGATCACTGTGTTTATTTTAAATTAATTGGTGACCGTGTTATTTATTTGGTCTTGTATGTGGATGATATGTTGTTGATTGGAAATAACAAAGAAATTATCCAAGATTTGAAGACCCAACTGTTCTCCAAATTTGACATGAAGGATCTTGGTGCTGCAAACTATATTTTGGGCATGGAAATTAAGAGAGATCGGGCAAAGAGGACACTCTGGTTAAACCAGAGGAAGTATGTCGAGACTATATTGCAGAGGTTCAATATGCAGGATAGTAAACCGGTGAATGTTCCTATTCCTGTAGGTGTAAAGCTGTCTAATGAACAGTGTCCCAAGACACAAGAAGAAGAGGAGGATATGTCCCATGTTCCATATGCAAGTGCGGTGGGTAGCTTGATGTATGCAATGGTCTGTACTAGACCAGACATTGCACATGCAGTGGGAGTATTGAGCAGGTTTATGTCAAACCCAGGGAAGGAGCATTGGACAACAGTGAAGCGGGTTTTCAGATATTTACGTGGCACTAGTGATTATGGCTTGTGATACCAGGGAAGACCAGGATTGGAAAGAATGTTGGACATTCGTGGTTTTGTTGATGCAGACTGGGCTGGAGATCTGGACCAAAGAAGATCTACAAGTGGGTATGTGTTTAGCCTATTTGGAGGTGCAGTCAATTGGATGAGTAAAAGACAATCTGTAGTGGCGCTTTCAACTACAGAGGCAGAATACATAGCAGCCACTCATGCAAGCAAGGAAGCAGTTTGGTTGCAGAGATTGTGTTCAATTATGGGGTTGGTACAGCAAGCTATAAGGATAGACTGTGATAGCCAAAGTGCAATTTTCTTGGCTAAGAACCCTGCTTATCATTCAAAGACAAAGCACATTGATGTTCAATATCACTTTGTTAGAGATATGGTTGAGGCTAAAAGGGTGTTGCTGGTAAAGGTGGACACTTTGAAGAATGTTTCAGATTCATTGACGAAGTCTGTGAGCACTCAGAAGTTCTCTTGGTGTAGAGAAAAAATGGGTGTTGAATAATTGGGCCAATGACTAAGCTCTCCTATGGCCCCCTGCGGAAAGAAAACAACAATTGGGAGAATGCTGGGTATGTGTTATATTCTTTCCACGACTAAGTACATGTGGGGGGGGTAAGATGGGGGGAGATAGCCCCCCCTTTGCACTGGGCGCAAAGGGGCGGTGGTAGCTCCCCCTGTCGGGGCCTGGGGTAGTGCCCCAGTGAAAATTTTTGGGCCTTAATTTCCAGTGGGTAGTCCGCGCCCATGGTTTTGTGCATGGTTTTGCACATGGTTTTGGGGTACGATGGTTTTCGGCCCCTGGTATTTTTTGTAGATCCTGTCAAGGGAACTACGGTTATGTTCTAATCCAGGGTTAATGGATTAGGGTTCATTTATGCTTCGGCATGTATATATATGTGTTGTAACACTAAAATGAATATAATGAAAAATCAAGCCGGTTGTCCTGATTTGGTATCCAAGGGAAAATCTCTGTGTTTATCTGTTTTATGTTTTATGCTCTTGCTATTGTTTATTTTCTGTTATAAGATTTGTGTGTAGATAATTTCTGTTCAGGTTTAAAACCTACATATATCAACTTTGTTCACTTTTGATTTCTAGGCATAAAATTTTCACCTTCTAAAAATCTCTCAACATTTTGCAATCATACCCATTAAATGCATGTCACAAAACTTTCACCAGTGCATGCACATAGGCACAAAAATGTTTGCCAAAGGCACAAAATTCACACCAAATGCATGATGGAAATGCACATCTAAGGCATAAGTGCACATACAACCCTTAAAAAAAATTCCCCTTAGGTTTATCATGCCCTTCATATGCACACCTATCATATTAAATGCATGCCCATATGCACAAAAATGTAAACCCAAGGTAAAAAATGTATGTCCATCCCTTAATAAAATTTCCACTAATTTTATCATTCCCACAATATGAATGCTTACCATACTAAATTCATGTCAAAATGCTTCCATCAATGCATGTGCATAGGCACAAAATGCATGCCGAACCCTTAAGAAAATTCCCACTAGGATTAAGGCAAATGCATACTCAGTACTAAGAAAAATTCCCACTGGGATTAAGAAAAATGGATTCCCAATACTTGAGAGAAATCCCCACTAGGATTAAGAGAAATGCACACCTAATACATAAGAGAAATTCCCATTGGACACCATTATACTTAGCTTCTTCTTCTTCTTTTTTATCTCTAAGACTATTTAAAGCCTTGGAGATAATGTTACAAGGAATAATCCTTCTACATTTTTAGAGTGGTGGTACTCATTTTTAATATGATACAACAAATACACAAGAAAATACATTCCATAGATATCAGCACGGTTGGTCAAAATAAAGAGATGAAGAGAGATGCTCTACATTATGTGTTTGCAAAAAACGACTACAAGTCATATTCATACTCAACACATACAAGTTTGATAGACAAATTCCTACTATTGTACCAATATATAATGTGTGGGAAGCTACTTTATATTTGCAAAGGTTTCAGATTCCAAACATGCCAATAAATGTTGTACTCAAGGGACATAATATTATATTATCATCCCTTTCAACCATTCATGGGTATTAAGGGATGGAATTTTCTCTTTACATGTTTAAACCTTCTCTAAAATTGTAACACAATTGTATATTTTTCTACTAGACAGAAAAATGGTTTTACGAGTAATTTGTTCAATCTTGGTAGCGTACTTTGAACTTGGTGGCCTGTGACCTCACATAACATGGAGAAGTGGTCCCTATAAGGAAAACACAGGGCAGAGGCAGAGAATCAGTTACTATTAGCGAAGACAAAGGCAGCAGAGAAACAGTTAATACGGAAAAACAACAAGGTCTGAGTCATGAACGAGATTGGGTCAATTCGTGCATGCGTTTAGGTCGAGTTGTGAATGCTAAATCAGGTCAAGTCGTGAATGTGGGGAAAGTATTCCATGAAAAAATAAGAAATGGCCGGGTGCATCCAAAGAGACAAAGTCGACAAACCAAAATGTGGGAGTTTTGAGGACCGTTGGATCTAAGCAATGATCAACAGCGAAGATTCAAATCGCAATCGTAGATCGCAAGTTTTTCAGGATGGGTGCAAGGGTAAATGTTAAAATTATCGAAATTCGATTTGCGATGAGGTGGGACCCATTCACCCGTGGCATGTATATAAGCTTGCATGTTCCCCACACTTTGCAGCCCACAAGTTTTTAACCTTACCTCTTAAGACTTACGCTAAAACTTGTTTTTCGTCGATGCGATGAAGCGGGACTCATCCAACCTTTATACATCACCAAAATCCACATGCAAACCCTTGTATTTTGCATTTACTTACCTTTTTCCTCTTCGCACTTTGTAGCATTTAGCACGTTGCATATCGCATTTCACACAATTTATAACTTAACGCTTAAGTGCCTGCAAGGTATTTTGTGTAAGTTGCGATGTGGTTGGCCTCACCATAGCAGCTCCACCCCTACTTATGGCCGCTTGCAATACGTTTCGTAGAATATAAACCTCATACACTTACCGCATAACCATTTTCCGCATTATAACTCTGCCCATGAAGTGGGCTCCACCCTCCACGTCACCTCATTTCTCCCCGTGCTTCGCACTTCAAGGATTTAAGAGTTTGCCTCCGCGCTTATAAACTAAAACTTAAAGTTTGCGATATGTGGACTGCGGTCGGGTCCCACTTCTCCTCCACGTCACTTCCCTCCTTCCCACGCTTCGCACTTTTCAGGTCCCACCTTCCCTCCATGTCTCTTACCTCCCCTTCGCACTTCGCACTTGACATTTTTTTGTTGTTTACCTCCTCCTCTGCACTTATAACAAAAACTTAAAGTTTGATACTTGTGATGCGGTTTGGTCCCACCATGCCTTCCGCCATTTCCATTTGGTCTTCTCACATCCCATCACTGCTAATCCCTCTGCATATCTTTGTCACCTTCGCTTCACCCCAATGCATCTGATGGTCCATTTCGGACCCCCCCCCCTCCCATCCTTCAAAATTTAGCCATGGGGGGGGGGGGTCTATAATAAGTGGTATCCATTACCACTCACTCCTCCATGTGTTTTCCTCTTAATCATTTCGCACCCCCCTTCTCCGATACTGCTTACCAATTAAGACCCCCTACGAAATCTGGTTTCTGGTTTTCAAATACAGTAAGAGTGTTTGGTAGAGCAATTGGTTACTGTTTATTCAGTCTCTCCAAGAGCTCCCCACTAAGGAATTCAGCATGCATAGTACAACCAACCGTTTGGCAATGGGAAGTTAAAATCACGAGAGTTAGGGAGTGGAGGATATCGAACAGTAGATGGAATTACATGATGAAGTCCGGATTGCTCACCGGTTCTTAGCCACTTCTCGCCATTCCTCTGAAGATTCTGGAATTTGGCCTCCCTAGCTAATTGTTTTGTTTCTTTTTACTGTTAAGATACTGATATTTTGCTGGTAAAATCCTGATTTTACCTAATTTTGTTATGATTTTTCTGTTACAGGAGTGATTTTTTGATGCAAGCTTCAATATTTTGTTAGGATATTTTTGTTTCACCTGCGTGGGTCGACCATGATAGAATATTTGATCGTAAACCATGAAGGAGAATTCTATATGTAGTGAGTTATAAGATGAAAGAAGGATTCAGGAATTTTGAAGAATTTTGTTGTAGTTTTGTATGATTGTGCTCCCTATGCCCCAAGACACATATTTGGGAGAGTTTTTTAAACTTAATATGCATATAGAGCTAATATTTGGATTCCAGATGGAGCAATGAGTCATATGTATATGTTTCCTTCTGTTATCAATAATCTCCTATTTATGTGATCATCTTTCATGTTATTCTACTTTGATGGTTCGTATAATGTAGCTGCCAGTGGTCTGCAATTTTATTCATGAATTTGTGTCTGAATAACGCTCAGGTGTTAACGCTCATGTATTAATCTTGCTTCACTCCCTTAATTTGTGCTCCACAAACCTCTATTTTTGTCCATATCTCATTCATATTCGTTTCCTCCGAGTTCATAGTAGATAGATTCTTAAATATGTTAAGTATGTCTCTCATGGGTTCCTTCTCAGTTCTCTCTCAATGCCTCTGCATATTTTTAAGATCTCTTCTCATTGTTTTATACTTGGCCCATTTAAAAGCCATATAGCCTCATAGCCTCCTGAGCACTCTCACAGTTTGGGGAATTCACATGAATCGGCTCAAATGGTCTTCTCCTTTCTTGAACCACCAAAATCATTATTCTCTTGACCCATATTATGTCAGAGTCATTTATGCAATTCTCCACACTTAACCTCTGACTTTAAGATGTCCTAGGCACTGGTCTTTGTAACTCAAGGTTGTCTCTAGGAGCTATAAAAAAATTTTGGTGGCAGCACCGGGGAAACGAATGAAGAAATATTTTCTCTCAGATACGACATTATCTTCACCCTTCAATTAGGTGAGCACGAAGTTTTGAGAGTTTCACGTTCCTCACCTTGGCGGCTCCACTGTAAAATAGTCCTAATCAGAAGTAATCTTGGCTTTCATTAGGCCTCACACTAGATTCAGATCCACCATCTACCTCCACCTCTAAATCAGATGGTTGTGTTGAGTTTCCTTTTGAAAAAGTATGCCCCCTTGGCCCTCCCTCATCCTCTAAATGATCTGTCGCAAGACTATTTAGAGCGTTTTCCTCGATTCACTGGGGAAGATAGTAATTCTATGCAGAAACATATTGAAAACTCATGCACTTTTGTTGAGAATGTAAATGTAGAGAACTTAGATGTTGTATTAAGGATTTTCATCCAATCCTTGGAGGGAGAAGCCCAGAAATGGTTCAAGTATCTAGCCAACAACAGAGTCCACAATTGGGAAGAAATGGAAAATTTCTTCACATTGAAATGGGGAGAAAATAGGGACCATGGATATGTCCTCACAGAGTTCAAAGCTCTCAAGAAGAGGCATAATGACGATGTAATAGAATTTATAAAGAGGTTCAATAAGCTTTATAATAACCTCCCCACTGAAATAAAGCCTCCCCAAGTAGTTTCTAAGGTGGTTTTCGCAGGAGCTTTCGAGCCTGATTTTGGGTTCACCTTAAGAGAAAGAAGATCCACATCTTTGGATCAGATCTAGACCAATGCATTGGAGGTAGAAGAAAACTTTGCTTCTACTAGTAAATTCAAAGGGAAGACAGAACATTAAGGTAGAAGAAAGATGGGGGAGAAGGCTTCTACCTCAAATTAGGAGAGGGAATCGCAGGAGTATAGACTTGAAGAAATAAATAGTTGATCAAGAACCTCTCAAATAACTTGGTTAAGCTTGAATCAGGGGCCCAGAATCCCCCTCTTCGTTCCAACCAAATGATTCCTAACCAGGGGTTTAATCCTCAATATTGGAGGCCCCCTCTGCAGCTGTTACAGGAGGTCGAGGAAGTCACATAAAACCTAGAAGATCAATTCCTCACCTACTCTGATGATGAGGAGGATGAACCCATCCTGAAAGGGGAACAAGAAGTAGAAGAAGTCCCTCTAGAGGATCAAGAGATTGACACTTACTGCAGATAGTTAATGGATTTCATGCAGGCTCAACTCCACAAGAAGTATGACCTCAGATCCTCTAGAAAGACAACTAGAGGGCAAGAAAAAAATGAAGAGTTGATATCAAGAGAACAAACCCCTCCTAGTCCCGCTACTAAAGGGGAGAAGTTGTTAAAAGAGTCAGCCCCTCATGAGGCCACTGCATCCACTTCCACAAAGCAAGGAGATGATCCTCCCAAGGATAAGAAGCCCAAATCTATACCCTTGAAACCTCTCGACCCTCCTAAAGAGAAATTCGAAGAATCCATTACAGAAAAAGGGCCCACGCCCTTCAATCTCCAGAAGAAAAACCCATGGTGATTTTTGGACCAAATATAGAAAACCAGTTTCTAGCCTGTGCTGAAGAAGAGGGAGGTGAGCTTACCCACCCTGAAGAAGGGGAAGAGCTGAAGTATTTCTCAGAGGACAACACTAAAAATTGACAGTTGCCTAGTGATCCGGAAATAGAGGCAGTAGATCTTAATTGTCTAGATCCACAAGAGCACCTTCAGCCAGTAGTGTTGTATTCATAGATTGAACACCAATCAAGTGTGCCCACTGAAAGCCAAGAAAGCTTGCCAAAAGAGTACCAATCAAGTTTTATGATTGAATATCACTCAAATATTCTTTCTGAATGTGCAGACCTTCATAAAAGTTCTTCATCATTAGGTATTTCATGGGCTCTTGAGGAGACACAATATGTTTTTATTAATCGAGATCCTTTACCCGAGATGATCGAGAGTTTTTAGCTCCCCTGCAAGCCTCCATATGACAAAGGAAATGATGAAGAGCACACAAAGAAGTTGATTATAATGGAAAAGGAGAGGAAACAAGAGTCATCCTTGTTGCCTGAAGACAACTAGTGGCAATGCATAAGAAAAGTAGCGGTTTGGAATGAGGTTTGTTTTCTTGTTACAAATCCTTCGGAAAAACTCATCTTGCATGTTTACTATGATTATTTGGGTAGTATATTACAGCCATAAGGGAAGGAAGAATTTTCCAGGTTCATCAATGGAGCTATGAAATTCAGTGGAAGAGATAAGTTGCCACGTTTTAAACCCATTTCTCTACCTACAGGAATGGGATGCCAATTTTAGTTAAGCACTTATTTTCTTGACTGGTTACATTGGAAGTCCGATTATTATTTGATGGGATAATTTTTTATCATACTAGGTGTAGGTAGGAGTTCCAATTAGCTCAGTACTATGAGCATCTTTCTAGTTTCAGTATAGTTTAGATTTCAACATTGAATATGTTTAGGGTGTGGCATTGATTTCTGTTTTGATAGGTGGAAGTGCATAACTCAGTTGTAGTTTCGATTCAAGCTTACAGTATGCATTTGCGACTCCATGAGCCCAATAAATCATAAGCATTCAGTTCTACAGGTTCTCAATGCACTTATAACAGCACGTTGTCTTTAGATGGAGCCAATTGTTGGCATGTGACCTCACATAACATGGAGAAGTGGTCCGTATTAGGATAAAACAGGGTAGAGGTAGAGAAGAAGTTACTATTAGTGAAGACAAAGGCAACTGATAAACAATTAAGACAGAAAAATAACAAGGGCAGAGTCCTGAACGAGATTGGGTCAATTCGTGCCCGTGTTCAGGTTGAGTCGTGAATGCTAAAGCAAGTCAAGCCGTGAACGTGGGGAAAGTATTTCAAGAACAAATAAGAAATGATTAGGCACACCCAAAGAGACATTAATGTCGTCAAACCATAGTAGGGGAGCGGTGAGGACCGTTGGATCTAAGTAACGATCAACGGTGGAGATTCAAATCGCAATCGCATATCGCAAGTTTTTCAGGATGGGAACAAGGGTAAATGTTAAAATGAGCGAAATTCAATTTGCGATGAGGTGGGACCCGTTCATACGTGGCACGCATATAAGCCTTTCTTGTTTCCCACACTTCGCAGCTTGCAGGTTTTTAACCTTACCTCTTAAGACTTACGCCAAACCTTTTTGTTCTCCAATGAGACGAAGTGGGACCCATCCAACCTTTATACATCACCCAAATCCACATGCAAACCCTTGTATTCTGAATTTTCCTTACCTTTTGCCTCTTCTCACTTTGTAGTGTTTAGCACGTCGCATATCCCATTTCGCATAATTTATAACTTCCTGCTTAAGTGCCCACAAAGTATTTTGTGTAATTTGTGATGTGGTTGGCCCCACCATACAACTCCACCCCCCACTTCTGGCTGCTTGCAATATGTCTCGTATAATATGAAACCTCATACAGTTATCGCATAACCATTAGTCACATTATAACTCCGCCCATGCAGTGGGCTCCACCCTCCACGTCACCTCCTTTCTCCCTGCGCTTCACACTTCATAGATTTAAGAGTTTACCTCCGTGCTTATAAACTAAAACTTAAATTTTGCGATCTACGGCCTGCGGTCGGGTCCCCCTTCCCCTCCACATCACTTCCCTCCTTCACGTGCTTCGCACTTCGCACTATTTAGATTTTATCTCTACTACTGCATGTTAAAGTTTGTGATTTATGATACGAGTGGGTCCCACCTTCCCTTCACGTCACTTACCTCCCCCTTGTGCTTCGCACTTCACATTTTTTGGTGTTTACCTCCTTCGTGCTTATAATAAAAACTTAAATCTTGTGACTTGTGATTCAGTTTGGCCCCACCATGTCTTATGCCATTTCCATCCAGTCTTCACACATCCCATCACCGCTAGGCCCTCTGCATCTCTCTGTCATCTCTGCTTCACCCCAATGCATCTAACGGTCCTTAACACATTTGAGACCCCCCCCCCCCCCCGGCCTTCAAACTTTAACCATGGGGGGGGGGGGGGGGGGGTGGGTATGAAATAGGCGGTATCCATTACCACTCACTCCTCCACCTTTCTTCCTCTCATCATTTCACACCCCCCTTCTCTGATACCACTTACCACTTAATACCCCCTCTAAAATTCGGTTTCCAATTTTCAAATACAGCAAGAGTTTTTGGTAGAGCACACAGTTACAGTTTATTTAGTCCCTCCAAGACATTCCCACTAAATAATTCAACATTCACATCACAACCGATTGTTCTGCAACGGGAAGTTGAAATCATGAGATTTAGGGAGTGGAGGATGCCGAACAACAGATGGAATTACATGAGTAAGTCCAGATCACTCACCATTTCTTAGCCACTTCTCGCCACTCGTCTGAAGATTCTGGAATTTGGCCTCCCTTGCTAACTGTTTTGTTTCTTTTTACTGTTAAGATAATGATGTTTTGTTGGTAAAATATTTATTTTACCTAATTTTGTTATGATTTTTCTATTGCAAGAGTGATTGCTTGATGCACGCTCCAATATTTTGTTAGGATATTTTGTTTTCACCTGGGTGGGTCGATCATGAAATAATATTCGATCGTAAACCCTCAAGGAGAACTCTATATGTAGTGAGTTCTAAGATGAAAGAAGGGTTCAGGAATTTTGAAGAATTTTGTTGTAGTTTTGTACGGTTGTACTCCTTATGCGCCGAGACACATATTTGGGAGAGTTGTTTAAACTTAATATGAATACAGAGATGATATTTGGATTCCATATGGAGCAATGAATAGTATTTATATGTTTCCTTCTGTTATCAGTAATCACCTCTTTATGTGTAATCATCTTTCATGTTATTATTCTTTGATGGTTCGTGTAATGTAGTTGCCGATGGTCTGCAATTTTATGCATGAATTCGTGTCTAGATAACGCTCAGGTGTTAATGCTCATGTATTAAGCTTGATGCACTTCCTTAATTCACGCTCCACAAACCTCTGTTTTTGTCCAAGTCTCATTCATATTTGTTTCCTCTGAGTTCATAATAGACAGATTCTTAAATCTCTTAATCCTGTCTCTCGTGGGTTCCTTCTCCATTCTCTCTCAACACTTCTACATATATTTAAGATCTCTGCTCATTGTTTTATACTTGGCCATTTAAAATCCATCTAGCCTCACAGCCTCCCAAGCCCTCTCATAGTTTGGGGAATTCACATCAATCAGGCTCAAATGGTCTTCTCCTTTCTTGAACCACCAAAATCATTATTCTCTTGACCCATATTCTGTCAGAGGAATTTATGCAATTGTCCACACTTAACCTTTGATTTGAAGATGTCCTAGGCACTGGTCTTTTGCAACTCAAGGCTCTCTCTAGGAGCTACAACACAACCTAAGCATTAATCTGGCCATGCTCGTTAGATAACATAAATAATTCATTATATAACAACATATATGCATCAATGAGGTCAGACCTTGTACAATCGCTTTACACACTTGTTATTCATTACTTGCATTTTCGTTAGATAACATCAATAATTCATTACATAACAAAATATATGCATCAATGAGGTCAGATCTTGTAGAAATATTTACACATATGTTATTCATTACTTGCATTTCCATTGCAACCAAGAAGAAATCATCAAAGAATAAAAGGTTATATGACTTGATAGTAATTAAATCAATAAAAAAACACATCAACATGTACAAGACTCTAAAAAGGCTAAAGTGGAATACCTAAATGATTGAGCTGAGAGGATCATTCTACAACCAAGTATGATGGATATGTGTAAGTGTTTCCATGATCAACTTGTTCCATGGCCCAGTACGATGGAGATTTATAAGTGTGTGGTGTCGCTATAAAAATATATATATTATTTAAATACATAAATAAAAAGTATATATGTGTTTTTTTTGTTAAATGAAAAGTATTATTAAAAATCAATAATCTCTCTTTAAGTGGTCATACACAGGTGGAAAAAACATTTCACTCTCACTCTCAACCATAATAAAAATTTTTGATATCCATGTGATATAACATAACTTTGTCTCAACTTTTTAGAGAAATAAATTAATTAAAATAAAAATATAACAACTATATATACATTATATGAAGCAATTGAAAAAAAAAATATGGTTAAAACATTTTAGGTAGCCTCCCTATTTTATGCCCATTAAAATTAGAAATTTTTTAATCTATTTTATACATTTAAAAATACAACTTAAAAAATGAAAAGTTACAAGTGGTTTATATATAAAGCTTCAATTTATCAAGGTGCAAACATTTTATTCAAGTTTTGCACTCTAAAAGAGATTTGATCTCTCTAGATTCTTTCTAGATCCATGGTTAAGATGGATCTATACTGATATTATCTTCATTTCAAGCATCATTTATTCCATATTAAAATAGCTAGCCACATAATAGTGAAACCTCAACACCCCATGAGAATCACTCTCCCCATACCCAATTTATCTAATGAAAAGTGATTTAATTTAAAGTGACATAGTAAGATTTATGCATAGAAAAGTAAGAAAACAAAAATTAAAAGTAAATGAAAGAAAAAATGTGTGAGTAGATATGTGGAGTTGTACATAAAAAAGATATGAGACTCAAGTTGTAGCAAAACAAAAATTATAGAAACAAATAGTTTATATTAATACATTTTTATTTTTTTAGCAAAATATGTTTCTATTATACATGTGTCTCATAATATATAGAATGTGTCTTACATTATGACAATCATTTCATTTTTTTTCTTAGATTGTATAAATTTCATGATTGGCTCACTTTTTTTAAGTTGTTGGGCGGGCCTCATCTAGTTGAATACACATGCTATGATTTGTTATACAACTAGTGATAACACATGGATTCTACTACAAATAGGCTTTCATTACGGTAACAAAAAGGGGGAAATTGATATGGTTAGTTATTATTCATATAAGTAGTTTATTAATTTATCAGTACAATTTCTTTTTAACAAGATATAAGAACTAGCATAGATCATTAATATTATTAAGGATTAGCATAAATATAAATAATATTATTAAGAATTAGCATAGGTCTATGTTAAATCTAGGTCTACTAAACATTTATCTCAATCAAATCTTTATAGGTGAAAACATTTTCGAATTTTATACGCAAACAAGATTTGCATCTTGAAAAATTTTATCCCTCTTTATCTTTGATAAATTCATACTTAAGATCAATCTTAATATAAAAACTATAAATCATTTATTTAATATAAAAACTATAAATCATTTATTTAATAAAATGTGCAAGATGAAAACTAAAATTGACTTTTACTTTATTCTTTAAATTAAATTTCCTTATTTTAATTATTCAAAATAAATAAATAAATATATTATATTATTATTAGTTTATATACTTATATTTTCCTGATTGTGTTTTCACCACCTAGCCATCGTTCTCATTCTTAATATCGATTCTAACTTTTCCAATTCTCCACTGCTTATATTCTAAACTAGCGAAATACCATCTGTAGTCATTCAGAGTCAACATGTGAACCCAATATTTTTTATTTAAAAACATATGTAAGACTAAAAGAAAATAACCGAACACATTAAATTCCCTGTGTATGAATGTGAAATCAATCTGTATCACATTCTTTCGGATAATACAAATTTGAGCAAACCTAACAAAACCCTAAATTGCTTGAAAATTTATGTTTGATTTGCATCATTCCGTTCTCTTTCCTTACTACTAAATTAGCCTCATGTAAAGCTACATTGAAATAGAATCTGAAGCCGCTTCAGTTTCTTGTGTAGAACCATCCCTGCAGGCCAAACACTTGATAGCGCAGGTCGAATGCATTATTCCTCTGAATTGGTGAAGAAGAAAAAATAGCAGAGAAGTGTTCATCAGGGACAGAATGGTTATGAATTCCATTATAGGTTGTCAGAACGTATTCAGGATCATCAGAGCAGCGTTCCACCTGCTTCTTCACCGGGCATCCATCGGCTTGACATCTGAAATAATATCTGTTAATTGATCCACCATTCCATTAATCAGGTTAAAAGTTTTAATGCAGCACTAAACATAATATATATACCCAATAAGCTATCTATATAATGTTACTCCCGTGACTGAATACCTGGGATAAATTCTATTTTTTATGTGTTTCTGACCATATTTCTTCCATTTGTACCCATCGTCAAGAAAGTCCTCATCACTCTTTGTTCTCAAGCATATAATTCTTTCCTTCTGTCCAACTGGATCTGCGTATAATGTTTTCCTGTGGAACTATTGGATGTATTGGCTGCATCAATCAATTCGACATACAGAACACAGAAAAGATTCTGGCTGCTGAAAAAGCAAGAACATAGTGTATTTAAAATCAAGTAGAAAACCAGTGGATCATGTGCCGTCATAGCCTAATCTCTGATGCTGCCCCTTCCGAGACAAAATGGGTGCTGATTTCGTAAATAACACAAGATTCTATGCATAATTGCATTATTTTATTGAAATCCACAGTTGTCAATATTTCTGTTATTAGCTATTTGTGTTATGCTCAACACGCTTCGAGGAATAATTTGGAATCTGAGGAACCAGAGGGTTCTTGTTTGTCAGACTTTGTATTCAAATTAAGTTTAGTGTTTTCTTAGAAAATAGAAAAGACTTAATTATGTGAGTTGAGCTAGAGATTTTATTTTTACAATTCAGGTATTATGTAATGTTTTCAAAAAAATAATAAAAATAAAATTAGTTAAAGTAATAAAAAAAAACCATATAAATAAATAATTAAAAATTACTGAGAAAAATTATTATACAATTCAATAAAGATAAAATTAGTTAATGTTAATCAAAACAAAAAAATAATCATATAAATAAATAATTAAAAATTACTGAGAAATTCATTATACAACTCAATGTAAGAAATATGTATAAGTATGTTAGATCCTCAAAAAAATAATAAAAAATAATTTTTGGGTAATGTCAACCAAAACAAAAAAACAAAAATTAAATAACCATAAAAATAAACAATTAAAAATGGACTAGAAACTCATTTTACAATTCATGTTTCACTTTCACTCTACTTGGTTCTTTGATATTTCACTTTCACTCTTCAAGTAATAAATATAGTGATATTCATGTCTATCTAAAATAATGTAATTTTATATAACTTTATCGAGATAAAGTAATTAAAAATAAAATCTATTTATTTTATAAATATCTCAATATAGAACTTAAACAATTTTTTTTGAATAATATTTTAGTAAAATATTTCAATGCTAAAAAAGGGAAAAAACAATTAAATATCAAATAATCTAGTTACTTGTTAATAAGAGGAAAATGTGTAACTCATTCAATTTTTAATATAAAATATTCAAAAAAAATATAATATAAACAACGAAAAATTAACACAATAGATATATCTTAATCACATATTTACAAGGGTCTCTTGAAGTGTAAATCTTTTTTTCAATTATGAAATTCGATCCTACGGGTTGTTGGTAGATACATGGTTAAAATGGTTCTATCTTTGGTATTATTATATGCTCTTCAAAAATAGAGCGAGCGAGTTATAGGATTGGAAAACTAAAGTGAATTTTGGACTCCTCACTTGTCCAATGATGCTATATAGGTGTGAATTGTGGGCTAGGGAGCAGCCCCTCTCCAAATTGAAACAAATTGAGAAAATCCAAAAACACTTGATCATGAGCAAGTTCAAAATAAAAATTTCAGGTACCTTATGAGATTTCTCATAAGATATCTAAAAAGAATTGAGCAAATGGGAGTAGGTAGAGCGACCTAATGTTATCTTCCATGAAAGCATGAGTGAAAGAAAGAAAAAACATGGATGAGACAAAACTAAGCATAGATGCAAAATGGAATATCTACCTCAGTGCATGTCCCACAAATACGAGGAGCTATGGAGAATTTTTTTAAATGAGTATGAGGGAAAGGAGTTGGTGAAAGAATAACTACTAGATTGAGGAATTCAACCTGCTTGTGATTTCCAACAAAAAAAGGGACATTGGAGATAGCATTTTGTGGGGGGAAAAGGATATTATTGCTCAATTAAGAACCAAATCACATCAACTTTGATGTGAAACTAGACGATGGAAAAGGCCTAAAGAATCTTGGGAAGAATGAGTGTGCACATTTTGCACGTCTAGAGCAATGGAATAGCAAAAACATTTCATTTTGGAATGTGCATCGAGAGAAAGTTATACAAGAATGTTAGTATAGGTTTCTTGGCATTGTCTTTTCGATAAAGGGGATTGTTGGAAGGTTGTGCCAGCTCATCACTCAATTTGAATAAGAAAAAAGAATTGAATTGCAAAAGGAGAAAAAGCGGGAACTCATAGTCCCATAGACTATTTTTTAGTCTACGTGGACATTAAAAAATATCATTTCATTTATCATTTTTTAGGCAAAGTTCTCAGTATAATAGAGATGCCATAATTTAATGTAATGTAAACACTTTAACTTGATGAAAATAAAAATAAAAATAAAAATAGTGCTTATAAAAATAATAATAATAAAAATAATAAAAATGAGTCATGGTATTAAGACTCATGGTTGTGGCAATGGTATTCATGTGGAATATAGTTTATTTAAAAGGAAAAATTAAACTAACAATTGCACCATATGTTGCAAAAAAGAAATGTTGTAAGGCAATAGCATAGGGAAGGAGTAGGTTAGAAGAAATAAGTTGTTGCAAAGAAGGAGCCATCGTGAAGGAATGAAAGACAAATTTTGCTTACATGGAAGAAGGCCGTGGAGGTTTCAAAGACATTGATTATAAGAGTTATCAACTATAGAGTTATATTATAGATATTGAAATAGGAAATTGTGGGTGAAAACATATATGTAAACCAACATAATGAAATAATTTATTTGCGAGAAGGGAGCCATCGTGAAGGAATGAAAGGAAAAAGTTTGCTTCCATGGAAGCATTTGGTGGAGGGTTTCAAAGATATTGATTATAAGAGTTATCAACGAGGAAATTTTGTTATAGATAATGAAATAGGTGATTATGGGTGAAAACATATATGTAAACCAACATAATCTACGTTCACCTATATAAAAAATTTGTTATAGATATTGAAGTAGGAAAGTGGGGTGAAAATCTTTTGGTGACTAATAATCCTTTGAAACAAGTATGAAATGAGCATGTAACTCAAATAAGAAATTTTAAATACATTAAAATACAATCTATCTAATATAGATGAAAATAAATAATTTTTATTAACAAAAATAGGAGTTTACTCGAAAGTTCATCTACATATCTGAGCGTCAATTGCTTGGTTGTCGAGAAATTGTGTATGAAGAATAATAGTCTTGGTATACAAGAAAGTGAATGTCATTTTAATATGGAGACATTTTTTGGAAGGAGATATTGTTACTCATATTATGGTTTATTTTCTAAACTCCACACTTGGTTTAGTCTTTATACATAAGAAAAAAAAATACAAAGTAGTTTCACAAATTTAAGTTATAGTTTTATATTTTATAATTACAAATAGAGTTTCTTATTAAAATATTTTACACACACATATATTCATTCAAATAAATTATATTGTGAATATGTTTTTATCCTATTATTTGATTACAAAAGATTATTATGCTCCTTACTAAGTAAAACAACTTATCTTCTTCATACCGAATCGAATCTCAACACTATGGAGTCATCCTAAGATAAAAGGGTCATCATGAGTAGCTTTGATGTTCCAAAACCATCAATCACTTAATTATATTTCTCTAAATATCAACAATTGGAAAACATTCACAATATGGAAATACATGGGGGGAATGTGTATCCATACCATAATATAACTTTATATACAACAACTTATCCAAAACTGATATAAAAATATTTCATAAGCGATAGCAATGTTACATGAATTACTCACCATCCTTAATGATATACTCCAAGTTCTTCCACAATACCAATCAAGTGTCTAAAAGCCATCATCACCCAATCAACATATAGGTAACACGGGGAAATGTGTTAGAATTGTAGATGACAATAGCTTATACAAAGGATATACAAATTTGTTATAAGTAACTCAATGGCTACATGAAATACTCACCATATAGGTAATGTCTCCCAGATAGTGTTGAGGGCCTGTATATACAATATCTTATACAAAGGATATGAAAATATGTTATAAGAAATGCAATGCGCTACATGAACTACTCACCATCTTTAATGATATAATCAAAGTTCTTCCACAATACTAATCAAGTGTCTAAAGAAGCCATCATCACTTCCAAAATCACATATTTAAACATACAAGTTGTAAAAAAATGAATTTGTTTCATAAATTTTTATTAGAATCACGTCTTTGAGATCTAAGAATATAGTTCTTAAACTATGAAGACTCTTCTTGATTGAAAACATACTAAAGTGATAGAGATAGCTAAAACTATTACAATTAAGTAATTAAAGGTAAATTTAGTGTTAATTAAGAAATGAGAATTATGAACATTCATCATTATTGCTCAGAGATACATCATGTCCTATGAAATAATTTGAAAATTTAAAAAAAAATATCACATATTTGATCAATTTTCATTATTAATTTAATTTTTTTATATATTAAGAAATACTACTCATGAATAATAAAACAATTGTAACATAAATAATATATAACAAAAAAAACCATGTATTTTTGGAATAATAAAATAGTTGTAACAAAAATAATATAGAACAAGAAAAACTATGTATATTTGGATGTATGAAATTTTAGATACATTTTATTAAGTAGAATTTTTAAAAGAATAATGGTTATAAACAATTAAAAACAATTTTATTAAACAATTAGTTTAGATATTTATTATTTATCAGAGGGACCAATCCTCTTTTTTAATCTAAAAAAGAGATTTGCATATCAAGACATTTGATCCCTCTTGGCTCTTGGTAGATCCAAAGTTAAGATTGATCTAGGCCATCTTAATTTTTCCCCTTTAAATAAACTATATTCCACATGAATATCATGGGTCAATACCATGGGTTGTTTTTTATAGTTTATTATTATTTTTATTTTATTACCTAAATTCAATTTAATTTATTAAAATATATGTAAAACTATTTACATTTACATATAAAAATATAATAAATTTTTTAATAAGAACATTTTAACTTAAAAAAGTCACCAAAACCCGAATTCAATCTAACTTATTACAAAAATAAAAATAACATTATAATATATATATATATATATATATATATATATATATATATATATATATATATAATTATTTACTTGTGAATCTAATGGCCTAAAAACATTTCAATCGTCTAACATTTAATCCAATGGCTCAGACATGGACATAGTGGCAGCTAGGTGAGTTGTTTTCAAATAAGAATGTCTTACGGCATAACTAACCTAGATCCATCTTAACTCCAATCTCTTAACATGTGAAGCTTTTTTACAGTGAAAAGAGATTGTTTGGTAAATCTCGAGTTAAGATAAATCTAAACTGATTTATTTACAATTGTGTGTGTTGTGGAATTTTATTTTATCAAAACCATAGTTGAAGTATGAATGAGTGAAATGTCTACTCTAATTTGGAAAGGTTTCTATTGTCAAAAACTTCAAAAACAATAGGGTTGGTTTGATTATTTATATCAAATATACATGTGCAATGGCAATCTAGCATGGTGTACTCTCCACTTGCTTCTTCTTTTTTAAAAGAGTGGAAAAAACCTACCATAACTGCTTTTCTAAACCAACGATCGGGTTAGTGAACATTGGTTGGCAAATGCAAGCTAACTTATCACTGCGTTATTCAAAGAAAACCACACCACTTTGAAATATCCACTAGTGGTCTATAAATGCTTAGTCTAACGAGGTTGCAAATTTGCCTCAAAAACAAGAAAAACAAGATTCAAACACTCGAGTTTTTTTTAGGGAAAAAAAAGCGACTAGATTCCACTTGGGACAAATTTACTGACCTTAGTAGATAAAGTCATGTGTGAAAAGGTGGGTATTGGCTCTGTGGCACAAGTAACCATATTACAAACTCTTAACCAAACAAAAAATAATTTTAAAAAACAAACATCAACCCAACCTTGAACTTATAATTAAAAAAACCCACAAAATACCCGAAAATTTCGGTAAGATTTTTAGAAAAATTCCAACAAGATTACGAAAAATTCCAACAAAGATTTATCGAATCTTGTTTATAGTTGTTAAACTTCAGATTATTTTTGGGTGCCCTAAGGGTTTTTGGTAGTCTTTGAATCCATTTCCACCATCAAAAATATAATTCAAACACTCCATTTACTGATTTTTTGAATTTTCTTTTAAGAGATTCTAGCCAAAAACTACCATTCAAACTATTACTGTTGCATCGATAAACAACTCTATTAGAAACTTTCCTTTTCCGTGATGTCAAGCACATGCACAGCGTTAAGTAACACAGGCTGGCCCAAAGCCATACGATCTGCATTTGTTGCTTCACACGTCATATCGCTCAGAAACAAAGATACCATTAAACTTCTTAATAACTTGTCACCATATAAATAGAAGGAAGACGTAGCCTTCCTCACGCCTAGTAGGTATATCACGCCCACGCGTCCCTACCGCGAATCAGAGAGCAGGACATGTATTCCCAACTCCTGGCGGGGAGGAGTCAGGCACATGGGACACTTACCACTTGCTGGATATTGTTCCCGCACTACACACAGAAGTATTGCCGGCTGACTCAACTCCTCGTTTTTAAAAGGTGTGGCATGTTTTGACTTCTGTACGCCTACTTTTGATTGGGTTCACAGCTGCCATTACGAGTTCACATAACGAGGGAAACGTGCTTATTCTCTTCCCATTACGCTGGCCTTGGTGGCTTGTATTATATACCCTCGTAAACAGCGGCGCTGGTGGTATCGAGGGCGTTGTATTTGGTTTCAAAAACTAATGGTCTCTATACCACCCCTGCAGCGTAGTAGATTGGATATTGGCCGCTAGCTTTGGTTCCGGGTTTTGTCAAATTACATCTCTTCTGGTTTTGAGCTTTTGACTTTATGGAATATTTTTCTATAAAATATATTATTGATTTTTTCTATAAAACAATTATTTAGAGTTAATTAGCATGATTAAGCTATAAAAAAAAGACAATTTGTTATTTTATTTGTTTATTTTATTTTGATAAAAGAAATTCAGAAACATTATTTTATTTTGCATTACTGAGTTAGTAATAAAAAGGAATCTCTTAAACTGTTGGAAAAGTTTCTAAGAATAGAGGGTGGTTGGGAACAGTTTGAAAACAGTTACCTACCCTCCAGGGATAAAAGAAAATCTCAGGAGAGGGATAGGGGTTCTGCAAGTTTTTGGAAAAAGGGTAAGAAGCAATATTCTCTAGAGCTGGGTGATAGACCAGTGGGGAAAAGATTCTGCAACCCATAAAACCAGTACTGTCTATCTGTGGCTGGATAGGTCGTCCAGAGGTCACAACAGAAGGAGAAAGCTTTGTTCCCGTGGCACTGACTGATATTCTGGAGCTAGGGGGCAGGAGGAGGACGTCATTGCCTCCCCTGATGGTTGGGAGGACCACAGTTTAAGGGCTATTATTCCCAACAGATAAGTAAAACAGAAAGACTCTAATTTTTAGGCTACAGGAAGTTATTTGTTGCTAGTATTTATTCAGAGAATGTCTAAAGTAATCTGAGTTATTCTTTATGATAATAGTTAAAGAAATCTCCTGTACGCAAAACCTCTGTGTAGAAAAGAAGAAGAAAACAGTTCTGCAATTTTGTTTAAAAGAGGAAATAGCAGTAACAAAACAATGCTTACTGTAAACATGGGTTTATCTATAGAATAGTTAAAGGTGGATGGGTTCATGCATTATTACATTTGTTTTCTTTTGAGAGAAGTTTCACTGTTTAATCTGTTACCCAAACAAAAGGGTTGTGAAGTTTCTCATGTAATCTTTCTAACAGAAATACATTAATACCCTAACGAGCTTGAAAGCTGGAAAGGGCAGCCCCTTTCCGCTTCGGCTCTTGCCGGATAACTATACTCGGCCCAAAACTTAGCGGCCGGTGCCGGAAGCCTAGTGCATAGAACAAACAAACAATGATAACGGCAAACAAGAATGCGAATTATGGAAGTCCATATGTTCCATTTATACTCAGGAAATAATCAATTAGTCGACTAAGAAGAAGTGAAAACAAAACCTTTTTATGAAGAAAGATAAAGTCGAGAGCCAATATGAATATATCGTATAAATGGAAACCAGTGTTAAAAAAAAAATACATTGAATCACCCATACGCCACTGAACATAGAAGTCCACAGTTAGCATGTTCTAAACAAACAATAACTCAACCAGTTCCAAATCTAAACCCCGGCGGAAAGGCCGAGGAGCTGCATGCAACTGATAACATTGTCCAAAACTTTGTATAATCAAAATGTCAAAGAGCAATAACCATGACATGATAAATATAATCAAGATTTACGCATTAAACAGTTCAGTAGTTCTGAGTAATATCATCGGATAAGCAAAGGATAAATGTAAAGGAAAACTCTTGTCGGATAGTCGACATCCTGTAACATCAATGTTTAGCGCATAGAACACGATACAAGAAAGATTAACATAGATTACGCCTCAGCCAGGAAACAGATTGAGTGCATGTCCTGATTTATAAGAAAAACTCCTTCAAGGCGAGGTCGCCAGAAGAACTAAAACCCTAGACTAGGTGTCCCATGCAGGATAAAACATGCCAGACTCACGCCACTACGGCTTGTCGAAGAGAGCGGCAGAATACCTAAAGAAGAAGGGACATATAGTCACTAAAGTGATGGGAAAGAAATTGAGTTCCGCATAACAAAAGCTTTGATTCAATGATAAGAAACCCACCTGCAACAGTAGGGAAATAAACTGTTGATGAACACCGGAATAACAGAAGCACCAGGAAGATTTGATAGCGTAGAGTAAACTAGAACTGGAGGGGTTGTGTCTGCACCTACCTGAGGGTGGACTCTGAACCCGCTGGCCAAACCATCTCGTCCTGGAGGGCAACGAAAGGAATGAAATTAAAACATATGCATATATAAAGCTCGGCCGTAAGTCGAACTTTTGCAGAACTTGTTATATGGAATAGAGGCGAAATAATACTTACGAAAACCCTCGGTGGAATGGCTCTGCATGGTGGAGGCCTCCGAGCTGACGAGCTTTGTATCGAGCCAGCTACAGTAGAGATTACTTGCATAGGAAAAACACATAACCATGTATATAAAAACCTTTCCACTGTCTGTTTTCGAAGTGAATTACTCCTCGGGACTGATATATAAGATTTAACTGAGTCTCAACAGTAAATAAACAAAGAGTAGCTTACCTAGGTCCAGAGTGCGCCGAACTAGACCAGAAGAAGCCGAGCAGAGGGCGCGCTGTGGTTGAGAAAACTGCAGAATGAAAACTGACCCATGGGCGGAATAGCAACTGGAGGTTTCCCTCGCATACCTCTGAGTGAATCGAGGTGCTTTGGATCCGTAATTCTCCGGATTAATTTCCTGTTCAGAAGATCACGCTGGAGAAGGACACATGGCGTCGGCGTGGAGTGCGAGAAGCTTTCCGGACGGATATTTCCATATTCCATTTAATGAACCAGATCTGACAGAGATCATCGGGATTTCTTCCGGCGAATAATCCGGAGGTCATAGACGGTCAATTAACGTTTCCACATGGTCGATAACGTTTCCACATAAGTTTTATTAAATGTATAAGTTAAATGCATACGTGACTAGGACGAATAGTAATTGTGCTATGTTATATCGTTAATGCTTATCCAAAGTATTCACCTTTGCACTTAAATACATTTCTGAACTGTGACTAAGATCCGGCCTTATAGAAATTCTAAGGTTGGTATACATATAATTTATGAGTCGTATTTATAGTTAGAAGTTTATTTAAATAGATTGTCACGTACAGTGAAATTTTTTTTTTACAGGTATGATGTTTCTATAGTAATTTGTTAAGT
>JAXQQM020059305.1:0-41047 GCA_034641835.2 Pinus albicaulis | reverse complement strand
ATGTCAACACTAAGTTTTAGGGTATTTTTACTGAAGTGTACTTAATTGATTCTCCATATTCTAATTTTACTTGAAGCATAAGTAAATTATCCTCATTCTTGCTTTAAAACTACATCTATACTTGGCTCAAGGTAGATTTTAATAGTAAAAAAGGATTTTCTTGGTTAAGCAATCTTAAGAATGAGACATTTGTCAATTATCATTTTTACATCTTAAAAATGCTTCTTCATATTCATCTCTCAAATTTAACTATTTTCTATTTTAACCTATCCACTCAATAAATGTGCATACTTAATAAATATTTTAAGTGTAAGATAAAAAATTGTATTTTACAATTTTAGTATGATAAACTATAATACCTAAATAAATATAAATATAATTCATTAACTAAAATAAAGATAATAGAGACACTTTCCGATTCAACCTATGTTTTATAAAGAATTTGAGGACTAGTGTGAAGAACTGTTTATGATCCCACTTATTCTAGTTGTAAATAAGGATGTGACATAGGAATACTTGATAATAGGGTACAAATACTTTTTAGAATACAACAATCATATAGCCAAATATTTAGGGACTTTCTGGACGTAAGCGTGCAGTTGCACCATCCTTTGAAATCTCACCACCATGTTCCAACGATTCTGGAGGAGGAGGTGACGACCGAGGTAGAGGCTTGTTTGCAAGTTGATCACCATGATTGAACAATTGCGTCACAGGTAGCGGTGGAGGTACAACCATATTTGCAAGTTGATTACCGTGTACGTTGAACTTTTGCATAGGTCTAAGTTCATTTGAACGATTTGCAAGTTGATCCCCATGTACGTTGAATTCCAACCTATTGAGGGGACGTCGAATTTCTAGATCACGTAATGGATGATTCATGCAAATCATTTCCACCCTAGCAAGCAGGTCGTTCTTATCTTCATTCTTGGCTTCCACCCTAGCAAGCAGAGATTTGTATTCTTCTGGAATTATATATTCACATTTACGAAAAGGTTGCGTACGACTCGTCTGCCGCTCTGTGGATGGTTGTGGTATTACCCATTCGAGGGGAGGTCCAATTTCCAGAGCATGCAACTCAGGATTTATGGCAGCCAATTCTTTGAAGGCTTCCTCCCTGGCAGCCAGAGCCTCATTAACTTCTATCTCAGAGTCATAAATATAACATTTGTTGCATTGTGGACAAGGTTTCCCTAGTTCCCCAATACGTGGACCACAAATACACATTTTTTTCCCAGAGCCACATGTCATGGTATTGCATCCACCCGACTTGATTATCGACGACTTGCAAACATTACATTCTCTTATCACAGCTTTCGCCATCCTCTCTTCAACTTGCCTACGAAGAGCAGTTTTAGCTGATTTTTCATCAACCTATTCATAGCGTAGTGGTAAGTGAATCAACCCCTTGCATTGGATACATGAAGATTTTAAAAATTTACGGTCTGGACAGTCCAAGACTTGTGCACAATTTGCTATTTCATATGGAATGCTACAAAATGAACAATAAATTAAATTCTCAATTTTGGCTTCATCTAACGCGTCTTCTGCCTGCTGATAGTCATATCTTTCAACAACATCATTTGGAATAGCTTTAGTAATCCCTGGCAAGGGAATTGATTCCTTGCAGTCTTCATCAGCAGTGAAGCAAGATAGAGAGCCATGTGCCCTCACACCTCCATAAAGGATTTGATTAACCTGCTTCTCTATAGAAAAACTCATGCCCATCTCCACACTGTACCACATTTTCACATTGAAATTCCCTAAAGCAACAACTACATTCTACCCCTTCTCCATCCATTTCATCAACTTCTAAATTCTCTGAAGTGCCAACTGTTTTACGAACCATTTCTTCATCTTTAATTATGGCCAACCTTTCTCGTTTCGGGAATTACTAGGATGTCTCGTTAAAAAGATCTTTCTGCTTCTGTGGTCCTCCATTCAATGCCTACTCTCATTTCTTCTGAAGAATCATCATTTGACGCAGAGAACTTTTCTTTGAAAGAAATAGACGCATTTTCTGAAGACGATGTTGAACCGCGTGCCACCATGTTTCCCAAAGTTCGTGAATATTTTCTGATTTAAATTTCAGGATCGAAATCAATAATGCGAGAATGATCCCTCACCACTATAAATCTATGTTTCTATTTTACTTATATATAATCATATATAAGACTACAAATACACTTCTTTTGAAACAAAAAAGTGTACCGACAAACCTAGAAAACGCGGAGATTAATTCGACAATATTCTTCAACACCCCTAAAACCTTGAGATTTTGGAGCACGAGGGGACTTTGAAAGTCCTATCAAATAATTGCAGAAGACATGAAATTTGGCAAACACATAGGAGCTCACAGGTGCAGATCACCAAGAGCTCATACAAAGAAATCACCACTATCTGTCCTTCATTATTAAACATGGTATATAAGTTGGGATCATTTTTGCTCCTTTCATAACCATTCATGAAGAAAAAAGAATCAATTTTTTCATACCAGGATCTAGGTGCCTGCTTTAAACCATATAAAGCTTTCTTTAATCTACACACTAGATGTTCTTCTCCCTTCTTAACAAATCCTTCAGGCTGTACTAAGTATACTTCTTCTTTTAAATCACCATTTAAGAAAGTATATTTAACATCTAACTGATGTATTTTCCGATGATGTTTAGTGGATAAAGAAATAATCATTCTGATGGTGTTTAATTTTGCAACAGGGGGAAATGTCTCCTCAAAATCAATACCTTCTATTTGGGAATATCCCTTTGCGACCAACCTTGCTTTATGTTTATCAATAGACCCATCTGCTCTAAATTTCAACTTAAATAACCATTTGCAACCTATGGGTTGTTTATCAGCAGGAAGTTTTACTAGATCCCAAGTATTGTTCTTAATGATAGATTCATATTCCTCATTAATTGCTTTCTTCCATTCAAGACTTTTACTAGCTTCATAAAAATTAGAAGGTTCTGCAATGTTTAACATACCAGTCATAAGCGCACAATCCCTATATTGAGCTGGTAACTATCTTGGCTTGCTTTATCTTCTGAGTGGTGGGGGTTCAATTATTCTGCTTGTTTCTTCCCTTTGTGGACTGAACTCCACATTATCCTACTACTGATATACCTGCTGCTGTTCTTGTTGTTGTTCCTGCTTCTGTTCCTTTTGCTGACTGACTCCTGTTTCACTATCCTCTTCTGAGAGTAAGGGCATATGCCATTCTTCATTGTTTTGGACAAGACTTCCATCATCAATCTATTCATGGAATAATACATCTCTACTGACAAACACCTTGTGAGTAGCAGAGTCAATAAATTTATAATCCTTATACTCACGGCAGTATCCAATGAATGTGCATTTAATGGCCTTTGAATCTAACTTCTTCATGTTCTCTTTGGGAACATGTGCAAAGCTTTACAACCAAATACTCTAAGATGACTTACTGCAGGCTTGAAGCCAAACAATGCTTCAAAAGGAGTTTTATACTCAAGACTTTTAGTAGGACTCCAATTCTTTAAATACACTGCAGTATTAACAGTTTCTGCCCAAAAACCATTGGTTCGATTCTTACCTTTCAACATAATGTGAGCACACTCCACCAGTGTTCTGTTTTTCCTCTCAGTAACTCCATTCTGCTGAGGAGTGTAAGGTGTTGTGAATTGTTTTTGTATCCCATGCTCGTTACAATATTTGATGAAGACTCCTTTCTTGAATTCCCCCCCTTGATCTGATCGAAGAATCCTGATGAACTTTCCTGTTTTCTTCTCAATCATGTTTCTGAATTGCTTGAAATATTCAAAAGCATGACTTTTCTGTTTAAGAAAATACACCCATGTGAATCTTGTACATTCATCAAAAAAATTAGAAAATAATAGGCCCCCCCTAACGACCTTGTCTGCATCGGGCCACATAAGTCAGTATGTACAAGTTCGAGTATATCCCTCTGTTTTCTATCTTTAATGGCAGGAAATTCATCTCTATGATGTTTACCAAACTCACATGCCTCACAATCAATATGCAAATTTTTCAAAACAGGAAGACCCTCTACCATACCTTTGTTTTGCAGCAGAAAGAGATCACCAAAGTTAATATGCCCAAGTCGCTGATGCCACAAATTTTCAGCAGACTTATTTGACGCCATTAAGGCTTGCTGAGGCGTACTTTTCACATCCAATTTATAGAGTCCTCCTATGCGAATACCTGTAGCAATGGGCTTCATCTGATCCAACAAATCTTTAATAATGCAATGAGATTTAAAAAATTCTACCTTGAGGTCCTGATCTGTAATCTTGGACACAGAAATCAGGTTCTTCTTAATGCCGGGAACATACCACACATCAGATATATTCCTGATCTTACCATCAGGCAGAGTAACAAGGACATCTCCATGTCCCTTGATCTCATACCCACTATTATCTCCAAGATAGACTTTTACTCCAGAGTTGGATTCTTTAAAATTCCTGAACCATTTCTTTTTACCTGACATATGCGAGGAGGATCTAGAATCCATGAACCAAATATCTTATTCATCCTCCTCAGTAGCAGTGTCAGCCTCAGCCATAAATAGTCTAACATCCAAATTTTGATCTGGGTCTGTATCTGCATCTGCATCTGCCAAATGACCTGCATGTCTTCTCTTCTTGTACCTCTCTTGATTTGCCTTCTTTTTGCGACAAAATTTAGCAATATGGCCTATCTTACCACAATAAAAGCATTTAAGAGCAGAGTCATTTTTATACGAGGTCATACCTTGTGGTGTCATTTTTGATGTGTTTCCCCTCCTCTGATTAGCCATCGCTCTCCCTTTTGGCTTGAACTTTGTTATCAATGCAAGATCTGGATCTTGAGGTTTGAGAGACGACCTCCTTTCCTCTTCTTGTAGAAAAATTCCAGTAAGCTCTTCAAAACACGGAGGCTTTTCCCTTGCATTCAATCTAGTTATAAACATCTGATAGTCATCCATCATGCCATTCATGGTGATTGTCACCAGATCATCATTAGCTACGATTTGACCGATATCAGATAGTTTATCTTTAACTTCCTTTATACGGGATAATAATGACGAAACAGACTCATTCTCCTCCATATTTATTGAGAGGATCTTCTTCCTCAGGAACAAGGTTCGGTTGGTGTTCTTGATTTCATACATGTCTTTGAGAGTTGTCCAGATTTCATTCGCTGTCTTGCAATCCCGAATATGAGGGATGATGCAATATTTAACTGACAATTTTAGTAGAACTTTTGCCTTCAACTCCCTTTTCTCCAATTCTTGAATTGTTGCATTCGTTCCACCATTTGCAACAGTTGGCTTACTTTCATCGCCGATGAAAATGCTATAGGTATTTTATCCTTCAAGCAAAGTCTGAAACTTAAATTTCAAATTTGTGTAATTGGAACCATCCAATTTGCTGCTTTCATTTAAATAATTTTCCATCTGAGCATTCATCTTGAAAAAAAAAAATGCATAAAAAAAGACAAAAAATATTTACTTAATGAGGGCCTTCAAGTTTCAATGAGAAAGAGAATAAAAACTCTTGATTGTATCCAATTTTTTTTTAACCACACTTGGAACAAATTGTCGAATCAATATATATATCTATATTTATATATATATATATATAATTGACAATATATATATATATATATATATATATATATATATATAATAAAAACTTATACAATCAAATTCGATCATAACAAAAAAAAATAGCTCTGACACAAATCTGGAAATGGCGAGCTTTAAGGAGAAATACTCTGTGTGCATCTTTCTGAAACGTACTGCTGCGTGGGAGGGTTTTCAGGTCGACTGAAATAACAGCAAAAATATACGTTTACAGCAACAAGAACAGTATGCAACCAATTATTTGGACTGAAAGATCGAAAAGCATGGCATCATTATTGCGTTTAATGATCCAGATGATAATAGAAGACACGTTGGAACGTACTTGCCGAAAGTATCTTCACAACAAGGTTGGACGAAGTAGGAGGAAATTGAGTCAATGATCCGCCAATCAGGTTATATGGGAAACATAACTGAGTCTCTCAGAAATACAGTCCGCATTATTCGTTGCCAAATGAGTGTTCCAAAAAATCGACTCATCCACAGATCGAGCGCTTGTCACTCTCAACGCCGCCTTCACCAGTCTGGAATTCAATCTTACGGCTCCTCTTACAGCTCCTCCGCACAGATCGACCCTGCTGCTGCTCTTGCTGTCGATGCTAAACACAGATCAATGCTCTCCGGCAATCAAATGTCGTGACTTATGCTTCCACGGTGACCACGCTGGCTGCACTCCTTTTCTCTTCCACTCACAAAGAATAGACAGCAGATCTGCTCAGACGATCACACCACAGAAAACACCTTCACAGCCTTTGTAACAACTCCCTCACGGCCTTCACACTGCCTCACGCAGTAAACAGAGAATGCAGCTCGGAGAACGAGCAACCAAACTCGCCTTCATGGCTTGCCTCACGCACAGCCTCTCTCAGCTCTTCCTGAGCTCCGATACCATGTCAAATAATTGCAGAAGACATGAAATTTGGCAAACACACAGGAGCTCACAGGTGCAGATCACCAGGAGCTCCCAAAAGAAAATGCACCCACTTGGAGTTTCTCATTCAGCATCAATAATTAAATAGATACATTAGGTAGAACAGATTCCTAAATAATAGGAACTGAATGTCTAATAAAAAACACAATCACAACTACGTAACAAAAAAATATCACCTAATCTCCATTAATTTCTAGCAAGTCCCTCGATGAAATTATCTTGTTCCGGTTAATGTGTCATTTGATTAGGGGCATGGAGCATGAGGGGTTTAAAATATATTAATTCTGAATTTAGGTTATTCTGATTTATAATGTATTAAAAAAAAATTATTTAGATTATTGAGTCGAGTTTTTTAACCATATAATGTGTGTCTCATCATTAGTGAGTCTTTAGTGGCTTCTCATAAAGTTATGTTCAAGTGTTAGGTTGATGTTTCAGAGAGGTTTTTAGTGTTTTATAGTATTAGGAAGAGGTTTGTGTGGATTGTGTGACCAATTCCAATCTTAGTGTTATTTTTCTGGTGTATTTTTGGAAAATCTAAAGATTGAGAGTTTTTGGGCTTCGGCTTGTGGGGTGGTGGTACTAGTATTCTGCAATCCTTTTATGGAGGTGATGGTACTCGTATTTTGCAACTCTCTTATTATGGTGATCTTGGGAGGGCATTCTAGGTGTTGGAATATTGCATGGGTTGGATGGTCTAAGGATAGGCATTGGTAGAGAACCTCTCCCTTTTTTTTGTACACATGTCAAAGCATAGGGGGTGAGAGTGCAAGGGGGTGGGCATCTTGCCCAAACTATTGCTAGTGGAGCTAGAGAATATTCTTAGAGCTAGTGGTGCTTAGAAAACGTAGACATGGAAGAAGAGATAATAGAGAACCGTGCTCCTTCTTTGGTCGTGCAGGCTCTCTCCATGGAATGGATGACTGCTTAATTGCAAGGAATCTAGGTCAACATGGATATCCTCAAGGATGATAGGTATGAGGACCACAATGAAATGGTGGGATATTCAAATGACATCCAATTTTCTCAGTTTGAAATTCTGGAATAACTTCTCCTAACTCAACAAAGATTGCAAGTGATAGAGACTTGGTTGGAACACGTGGACTTCCATTTGTATGAAAATAAAAACAAACATGTTTCACATTGGCCACCTTGAAATATCGTTGATTGGTTGTTTGGTTATTTTATCATTTTTTTTTGGTTAATATGGCTTAGGTCACCCCACAAACAACATGTTAATTGTTAAATCTAATGCTATACTATATACTTGAACTCTCCTTTCCAACAAATGTCATAGGTAACATGAGAAATACAAAGTATCTATGTACTTGTTTTGTATTTAGTAATAAATTAAATATTTTGATAAAAAAAAAATCTGAAAATAATAAACTCAAAATAGCTTAGTCAACACTAAAACTTGTAGTGAAAATCATTATTCTAGAAATGATTTTCAATATATATATATATATATATATGATTATTAATTTAACTTTGTTGTAAAGTTCAACAAGCTTATTGATTACTAATTAATTTATAATAATTAATAGATTTAAATGTGAAAATAAATAAATGTAATAAAGCCAAATGAAAGTACATCAGAAAAAATTAAGGTAAGCTATGTATAAATCCAGAATTATTTTTTCAATACAACTAAAATACCAAAAATCAAAGTATGATAATATTCTAAAGTAAAATATAATTATTATAAATAAAAACAAAGACTAGCTAATTAGATATGTATATTTCATAAAAAAAAAATGGGATACATATATATATATATATATATATATATATATATATATATAGTAATGAACAAGCACATTAATCGAAAAAGGGAATAAATAAATAATAGGATGAAGGAAAAACACTCAAAAATGAAGATAATTAAGAGGAAAGAGAACGGATTCAATAACTGCAAATCCTCTAGCCATCATCTCTATTCTCATTATTAGGCCTTCTCTCAATTTCTGTGGTCTCTCTGAACATCCCGTTATGTAAATGATTGATTCTAGCAATGACCTCGGCCTGTTTAAAATAGATGTAGTGTTTCATCCCCTCCGCATGCTCTACCAATTACGAGGGGTGAATCCTATAATTTTTTATGTCTATATCATGCTCATAAATACTCTAATTTAGCAACGACTAGTTTCTCCAATGTACTAGGTTCCACATGAACTTGTGATTACATAAACAACTTACATATTTTTAAGGTACATGTTCTTTCACTAATATAAGTGATTTTCAAATGGTTTTTGGGGACCTAATTGTGGAAGAAACCTTTTACTTAAAAATCCAATGAATCTTCTCCATGGACCCTTGGATGAAGGGAACATGTACCTTTGAAATCACATCACGAGGTTCCTTCTTTATCCCGAGACCTTTGCCAAATTGTAACAACCCAATGTGTGTCTCATCATTAGTGAGTCTTTAGTGGCTACTCATGAAGTTTTATTCAATTGTTAGGTTGATGTATTATGTCTCGGGAGGGTCTATTGTGCATTATAGTGGAATTTGGAAGAAGTTTGTCTGGAATTTGACTAGTTCCAATCTTGGTGTTATTTTTCTCATGTAGAGCTAGAGAGTTTATAGATGGAGAGTCTTGGGGCTTCCGCTTGTCAGGTGGTGGTACTTGTATTTTGCAACCCTCTTACAATGGAGTATTGCATGGGTTGGATGGTCTCGAGTTAGGCTTTGGTAGATAAATTTTCCTTTTTTTTGTAGACATGTCACAACACAAGGGGTAACAATGAAAATGGGGTGGGTATATTGCCAAAACCATTTCTAGTGGAGTTAGAGAATCTTCTTAGAGCTAGGAGCGCTTCCACAATATAGATATAGAAGAGGAGATAACACAGAACCGTGCTCCTTCTTTGGTTGTGTGGTGTCAACTCTCTCCATGGAATGGATAACTAAGTAATTGCAAGGAATCCATGTCAACTTGGATATCCTCAACGATCACAGGTATGAGAATAACAAAGAAATGGTGGCATATCCAAATGACATCCAATTTTATCAATTTGAAATTATGGAATAACTTCATCGAACTGAGAAAAGACTGCAAGTGATAGAGGGTTGTTTGGAACACATCGACTTCTATATGCATGAGTAGAAAGACAAACATGTTGTACATTGGCCAACTTGAAATATCGTTGATTGGTTGTTTTCCTATTTTTTCATTTTTTTGGTTAATATGGCTTACATCCCTCCGTAAATAAGATGTAAATTGTTAAATCTGATTCTATGTTAAATTTGGTGCTATATATTTGATCTCTCCTTCCCAACTGGAACAGAATCATATTTTTCGGAGGTTTGATGTCCAAAAAATGTCATTCAGAGCCTCAAAATGGCTCTGAAAGTTTAGGACCCAAAAGACAACTAAAAAAAATAAATTGTGTTATAATTAAGGAGACTGAAAGAAACAATGGTGGGGCCCTAAGTGGAATAGGCGGGCCACCACAAATATCCACCTGGATCATTCCTCGCCCCTTAGGAAGCAATGGTCTCAATTGTGGTGAGTTTCTCCATGAGATGAGGAAAGTTCCGCTGAACTTGGTCCCCAGTGAATCACTTTCCTTGGTAAAGGAGATGGCCAAATTTGACAACCCGATACAATTGGATCTACTGTTGGTGAGTGTTCTTGATTTTCATGTTGATGATAAAAATCTATGGTGGCCTATTCCATACAGTCGAGGTTTAAATCTGTTGGTGTGATTTTTTCTGCAATGCTAGAGTTGTCCAGTAGAGGTGGGAAATAGGGTCGAAGTCAGTCCACATTGAATACTAGATGTAGAACAAGGAATGGTGGAATACTAAGCTCAAAGTAATTTTTCTCTAAAACCTTGGTGATGGTCTATGACCCACATCGAAGCGGGCAAAGCTTGCAGTGGGGTCCATTGAAGCACTCCTTCTGCAAATGTAGTCACACTTTGTTGCCCACCTTGAAGTGGTGTGGCACCCAATGTTATTCATTTCATTTCTTGTACTTAGCATTGGCCCTAGCCAATATGTCATGAACCTGCTGGTGGATGTGCTGAATGTGCTCAATGAAGTTGTTCGCTTTGTCATCTTCAGACTGGACATGAGCCGAATTGGCATGAGTAGCCACAAATAGCATGGATACATCAACGAGACATATTAGCTAGAACCCCAGGCCCACCTGAAAGGGGCTGTAGTCGGTTGAGATGTGCAGAGCTCGATTATAACTTTTTTGTACATACGGAAGGATCTCATCCCATGTGCATGGATGCTTTTAAATGTACATGCGTAGAATATGTACAATCATCATGTTGACGACCTATGTCTGGCCATTATTTTGGGTATTAAAAGCTGTGGACTTAGTGAGCTTGGTGTCCAGGATTGACCATAGGCTAGACCAAAATGTGTTGAGGAACCCGTTGTCCTGATCTGAGATCATAGACTATGGGATCCAAAAATGCACCCACACTCGTTTAAAGAAGAGTTTAGTAGTGGCTTCTGCTGTGATATTCTTCTTACAGACCGACATAATGGAAATCTTCGAGAATCTATCGATGATCATGAAAAAATAGTTGTCTACTGATACACCACTTTTGAAACGAAAAAGTGTACCGACACACCTAGAAAACATGGAGATTAATTCGACAATATTCCTCAATGCCCCTAAAACCTTGAGATTTTGGAGGATGTGGTGATTTTGAAAGTCCCCCAATGAAATTATTTTTGTTTCATTTTATGTGTCATTTGATTAGGGACATGGAGCATGAGGGATTTTAAAATTTATTAATTCTAAATTTAGGTTATTTCGATTTATAATGTATTAAAAAAAGTTTATTTAGATTATTGAGTCGAATTTTTTGGAACCACCCAATGTGTGTCTCATAGTTTTCTCATGAAGTTTCATTCAAGTGTTTGGTTGATGTCTCATGGAGGTCTTTCGTGCATTATCATGGCATTTAGAAGAAGTTTGTCTGGAATGTGTGCTCAATTCCAATCTTGGTGTTACTTTTCTGGTGTATTGTTGGAGATTCTAGAGATGGAGAGTTTCCAGGCTTCTGCTTGTGGGGTGGTGGTACTCGTATTATGCAACCCTCTTACTATGGTGATCTTTGGAGGAATTTGGGGTGTTGGAGTATTGCGTGGATTGGCTGGTCTCGAGTCACGATTTGGTAGAGAACTTCTCCATTTTGTAGACATGTCAAAGAAGAGGGTGTGACAATGCAAAGGGGGTGGACATCTTGCCCAAACCATTGCTAGTAGAGTTAGATAATATTCTTAGAGCGAAGAGTGCTAAGACAATACAAACGTAGAAGAGGATATAATAGATAATCATGCTCTTTCTTTGGTCAACTTGGATATTCTGCACGATCACAGGTATGATTACCACAATGAAATGGTGGCATATTCGAATGAAATCCAATTTTCTCAATTTGAAATTCTGGAATAACTTTGTCGAACTCAGTAAAGACTACAAGTGATAGAGGCTTGATGGACCAGGTAGGCTTCCATATGCATGAGAAGCAACACAAACATGTTGCACATCTGCCACCTTAAAATATCATTGATTGGCATTTTTCTTATTTTGTTATTTTTTTGGTTAATATGGCTTCCGTCCCTCCATAAATAAGATGTATAATGCTAAATCTCATGCTATGTTAAATTTGGTGCTATATACTTGAACTCTCCGTCCCAACAAATCTGGTCGGAATGAGGTAAGACAAGCAGTAAAAACTATATATGTACTTTTCAATTTAGTAATATAAATTGAATGTTTTGATTAAAAAAAAACTCACAAAAATAAACGGAAATGAATTAGTCAAAAATAAAAACGTATAGTAAAAATCATTATTCTAGGAATGATACTCTTTATCTATAATAATAATAATAATAATAATAATTATTATTATTATTATTATTATTATTATTATTATTATTATTATTATTAATTTAAGATCATTCTAAAGTTCAACAAACTTATTGATTACTAATTAATTTATAACAATTTTTAACAACTCCACTTACTGAATTTTTCTTTTCTACTTACAGAAATCAGTGCTGGTGTAGTGCTATCCTACTTCATACTTTCAAGAAATGAATTAATTTTTCGGGTTTAATTAAGGTTACTCCCTTAATTATCAAGAAATATTCTTGTATAATTTTTCTAAATATCACCTTCACATATTACCGCTTGTCTCATTTTTTTCGTCCACGATACAATGGTTATTATGTTAAGAATCTTTGTTCTCAACTTGTGCCAGTCATTTCCCTTCTCACTCTACTTATTATTAATTTGTTTGATGATACTAACATGTATCATTAATTCTACGTAAGAATTTATTTCGATTGAGAGAAATCATCCTACCTTCATTCCCATATTTTTGAGAAAAAAATTGTGCGACTTAGTTCTAATCCCACTATATTAACTAAGGATATAACTCTCTTATCCTTACTAAAATGTCAAAATGACACCCATATTTATTTTACCTAAAGCTTAGCACTCTTAACCACATATATATTTAAACTTCAAAATCTTCTTTGCATTATTTTTCTTTCTCTAATAATATACAAAACAACTTGGATTCACATGACATAAATATATATTGATTGTATACCCTATATGATAATCTTGGAGTATATCCATTTAATATAATTATCTTACAACTTTGAGCAATATACGTAATATGCACATTATGGAACCTTTTCTCTTCTACACATGAATTGTTCCCTTCATGCCTAATAACACGTAGGCCTCTCTTGGGACTAACATCTCCATTAATGTTATGTTTTATGAGCCACACACGAAATCTGGAAAATTATCTTTACGTTCCTCCCAACGCAATTGATTTTCTTGCTTTAACGTTTATGAAAAATTGTGAGCGAAATTGATTTGTTGTTGTGTTTGTTAAGTGGGATGAGTTGAGATTGCACATGAGTAACCTAAGATTATTTACAGGTAGTTATTAAGTGAACACGACATATCTTCAATTTCCATGACACATGAGAATCTGGGTTTAGTCTTAGAATATTTGATGCAAACACACTCAAGTTCCACAACGCATCTACTTTTCACAACGAAATCTACACACATCAGTGAGTCAACTAGTGCACATGACAATAATTAAAATTTTGAAACCATTATTAATTAAATTAATAAATATAATAGAATAGGTTAGAACTCTCATACTGGGGAGTGTGGCCCTTTACAATCACATTGATACAAGGAATAAAAGAAGGGCTTGGAGTTAGTCCTTTGAAAGAAAATATAATTGGAAAAAGACAACACTTGACTCACTTTTTGATGGCAACCACACATAGCGCTTTTTGTGCACATATCCTAAACACATCTGGAAGGTCCTTTCTCCTCCCATTATGCAACTCCTCAATCTGCCTCTATAAATGAACTCAATTAAAAAAAAATTCCCCTCTATCTATCTCTTTTTTCCTTTAAGTTCTGCAACATTCAAGGTTTTCTATCAATTATTCACAACTCCATTTGTAAACAACTCTTTGGTCTGCCCAATTTTTCCATACTCCTACTCTAATATTACAAGACTAGGGCTATGGAGGTTTCCCTTCTTCTCACTAACTCAATCCTCTATAATATAGTGATATAGACCTAGTTGGCTAGCCCACTTGACTACTACTTTAGTCCTTCAAACTATATATGTCCTTAGGCCCAAAACACCTACCCTTCTACCAGTCTTGTTTTCCTTCGAAAGTACATGACTTAGGGATCTTCTTTGGAAGTCATCTAAAAACCATCCAACTATAGCTGGACTTTCATCAATTTTCCCTACCAAAATCACTATTCTTATGTACCAGTTTCTTTGTTGTCCAATATTATATGAAAAAATCTGAACTAATCCTCTTATTATCCTTGTAGCAGTTTCTAGATGAATGAACTAGGGTCATAAATTATCCACTAACATTCCATTGAATAACTATTTATAGGATGCTTCGGATCTATGTCCATAACTCTACTTCATATCTATCCATTCCACATATGGCACATTTCTTCTTCTCAATATTCTACTCATGTTCAAACTTCCTTTGGATTTTCTATCTCTACATATGGTTATGCAAAACATATTCCAAATATGTGGTATATATTTGAGAGATAATCCTCTCTCGAAGGGTAATGACCCCTCTACTTCTATGCAGATTTTTCACAATCTTAAGGGCATTCCTTATGTACTGAACATGCTAGGAGGCATCCCTAACTAGGGAATTATACTTCTATTCTAATTTCTTTAGAACAAACCCTATCCACCGAGAGCACAAAAAGAAACTCTTTCCTCCATAAGAGAATCAAACTAGCTCATATGTATCCATAGATTCTAGGCATTTCGTTGAAAAAATCTTTACATGAACTTTAGATATCTACGACCCTCAAATTATGGTTACCTTAGTCAATATTACAGATGTGGCTACTTTTTTTCTTGCCCTAAATTTTCATGCAGGCCCTCCTCCATTTGTGTTGGTATTATCACAAACCTTCCAACCTACTAACCACAAGAAGATAGGTTCTCAACCCTCTCTACTATTTCAAAATTTGATGTGGCCTTCTCACAAAAACACCATTGAAATCGCACGTCCAAATTATTATGAGTCGCCTCTCTTGAGCTCGATCTGCCATAAGAGAAAAAAAAATATGCCATCCTTCTTCCTATCTTGAACCTATTAAAGTATGTGGCATTCTTGTGAACCCTCACATGATGATCTTGCTCTTGGTGGATGATCATGGCCTCCCTTTAGCAACCCTTCCCAACCCTTTAACGTGACCTACTTTAGGACTACATTTCTCCTAGCCTCCTTGATCAAATGAGATCCTCCTCACTTGATCTTCTTGCCTTCATACTAGGGCCTCCTATAACTTACAGTCTGTATCCAATTAGACCTCAGGAAATATAATTGTTTCCTTTTTATTTTTCTTTTATATTTTAAACTCCATATTGAGACCAAAACCTCTTCATTTGGGTTCTTTGGTGAGAAATTATTTTGTGAACACACTTAATTTATTCTCCATATTCTAATTTTACTTGAAGCATAAGTAAAGTATCCTCATTCTTGCTTTAAAACTACATCTATACTTGGGTGAATATAGATTTGCATAGAAAAAAATTATTTTATAGGTTAAGCAATCTTAAGAATGAGAAAATTGTCAATTATCATTTTTATCTCTTAAAAATGCTTCTTGGTATTCATCTCTCAAATTTAACTATTTTCTATATTAACCTATCCACTCAATAAATGTGCATACTTACTAAATATTTTAGGTGTAAGATAACAAATTGTATTTCACAATTTAATTATGATAAACTATAATACCTCCCCAGTTGTAAATATAATTGATTAACTAAAATAAAGATAATGGAGATAGTTTCACATTCAACCTATGTTTTTCGCATTCAACCTATGTTTTATAAAGAATTTGAGTACTAGTCTCAAGAACTATTTATGATCCCACTTATTCTAGTAGTAAATAAGGATGTGATATGTTGGAATTATTGGAAATTCCAAGCAAACAATGGAGAGAATGACACTCTCCTCTAAGCACAGAGAAGTTTAAAACAAAAATTTAATTGCATACAGAGATAGCATGAAAATGCTTTCTTCTATTTCATTAACAGAACTAAAAAAACTGTTACAAAATTCTTCTTCAACAATGAGGGATTCACAAAATATATTTGACTGCTACAAATGCAGTGCACTCTAACAACTCTCTGTCTCTCAATAACACACTAACAGTGCTTTTTTTCTTCTTGCTGTGTTTTCTTTTCCTGCGGGCTCTCACAGCGGTCACACTAACAATACATTCCCCACACAAATGTGAACAGGCCTTTTTCTCTTTATATCGCGCGGTGGCACAAATTACATATAAAATATAAACCAACGTATAAACCAAAATACAAAGGAAAACCTTTGCAAAAACATAAAACATTTCAATACGGTGTGACGTACAAGTGGGACCACATCGCAGTCGGCCACTTTGCGATTTTGCGATGGCGCAAACGGCAGAACAAACAAACTTGTGATCAACCAAAAGTGCGATGGTGTGCTCTGCAATGTCACATATCGCAACTTTCATACTTGCGATAACATATTGAGGAATACTCGCAACATGCGATGGTGCGACGGGCGCACATCGCAACTTCAACATTTGCGATGATACAATGGAATGGGCGGAGGGTGATTCTGCAAAAATGCAATATTGTGATGTTGCGATGTTGCGATGGCGCAACCATCACACATCGCAGATTTCCACATTAACACGACACTTGGTCTTCTGAACTTCTGAAATTGCGCTTTTGCGCTTTTGCGCTCAAGTGGTAGGGACCACTTGTCCTATCCTCTCATAAGAGACTTTCTGTCTGTTCTCATCAGTTTCACTTCAATTTGGTTGTTGAAGCTTTAAACGCCCGACTTGACTATTTTAATTAAACCTGCTCCTCCGTAGATTGGCATTACGGGAAATCTTAGCTCCTCCTGCAAAATTAACTTCACGCCCATACTTCAAAATTAATTCCACTGCTGTCTGTGGCTGCGGCCCATACAAGATTTTATTTCATCCTTACGGATCTTCCATTCTTCTTAAATACAGAGTCATGCTCACTCAATCTTCTGATGCCTTGTAATTTGTTCTTTCTGTCACTGCCCAAGGCACGACAGGTGACTTTAATATTTCTAACACTCCCCCTTAAAGTCAGCTGCTGGGTTATCAATAATACCCAAACATTTTCTCAAAAATTCAAATGTTTTCTGTGCCAATGGCTTTGTCAAAATATCTGCATATTGCTCCTCTGTTTTACAATGTTGTAAAACAATTTCTCCATTGTTTACCAATTCTCTGATATAATGAAACTTTGTGTCCATGTGTTTCGTTCTTTTGTGAGACACAAAATTCTTTGACAATGCAATAGCTGAGCTATTGTCACAATAAATCACAGTGACCTTTACCTGTTCTTGGCACAAACTTCTCAACATTCTTCTCATCCAAATTGCTTGACATGCTGCTGCAGTAGCTGCCACATACTCTGCCTCTGCTGTAGACAATGCTACAATAGGTTGTTTCTTGGAAGCCCATGAAATGGCTCCTGAACCCATATGAAAAACATAACCGGAAGTGCTCTTCGGATCATCTACACTTCCAGCCCAATCACTATCAGTGTAACCAACTAATTCTGAACTTTCTGAAGTAGTATATAAAATACCAAATCTTTTAGTTCCTTTCACATACCTCAGAATTCTCTTTGCTGCTTGCCAATGTGCTTCTTTTGGCTTCTCCATAAATCTAGAAATTAAAATAACAACATACATAATATCTGGCCTAGTTGCAGTCAAATACATGAGGCTACCAACTATGCTTTTATACAGACTTGGATCGAAATCCTTGTTGTTGTCATCTTTAATCAACTTCAATCCCATTACTGTGGGAGTAATTGCAGCTTTGTACTCCTGCATGTTGAATCTTTCCAAAAATTGATTCACATACTTTTCTTGAGAAATAAAAATTCCTTTCTCACCTTGCTCCACTTCTATTCCCAAGAAGTATCTTAATAAACCCATGTCAGTCATTTCAAATTCATCTTTCATGACTGTTTTAAAATTTTCAACAAGGTAATCATCATTACCTGTAAAAATTAAATCATCAACATATAAAACAACAATCAATAGCTTACCATCCTTCTCTTTGATGTAGAGGATGGGTTCTCCCTCACACTTTTCAAATCCATTCTCCAATAGATAGGAATCTATTCTGCTGTACCACGCTCTTGGTGCTTGTTTCAGCCCATAAAGAGCTTTCTTCAATTTACAGACCTTATGCTCTTGGCCTTTCTTCTCATATCCAAGAGGTTGTTCCACATATACCTCTTCCATTAAAACTCCATTTAAAAATGCGGATTTTACATCCATCTGGTATACTTTCCATTTGTTTTTTGCTGCTATGGACATCATTGCTCTTACCGTCTCCATTCTTGCAACTGGTGCAAAAGTTTCTTCATAATCAATCCCTTGCTTCTGCTTATATCCTTTGACAACAAGTCTGGCCTTGTGTCTTTCTATCTTTCCTTCAGCATTGCTCTTGGTCTTATAGACCCATTTAACTCCAATGACTTCTTTACCTTCTGGGAGATCAACCAACTCCCATGTTCTGTTATTTTCTATGTCATTAATTTCTTCATCCATAGTTTCTATCCATTTTCTATCTTTAATAGCATCTTCAAAATGAATAGGATCATCAACTTGACAATACAAAGCAAATAAGGAATTCATACCTTCATCTGCTTCTCCTTGCTCGTAGATTTCTCTAAGGCTTCTGAATCTTGTTCCTCTTTCACTTGGTGTAGCCGTGCTTGATGAAGCACTCGATTCTGCTCCATGTGGTGTACTTGGTGAACCACTACCGCTTCTTCTCAAGGGTGTTCTTGGTGCTGCTTGAGGCGTCCCTTGCTGTCCTTTCGTTGCTGGAGGTTGTGCAGTCGATGGGTTGTTAATTTCAACCATGTCTCCTTCATCTTCATCATGAGACAAAAATTTTTTAACATTGATTGTTTTCTCAATGCTTCCATCCCATGCTTCCTCTTCAATGAATTGCACATCTCTGCTTATTACAAACTTCTTTGTGGATGGGTTATATAGTCTGTATCCTTTGGAATCTTCACAATATCCAAGGAAAATGCACTTCTCCCCCTTACTATCCAGCTTCTTTCTCAATTTTTCTGGAATGTGTACATATGCTACACACCCAAAAACTCTCATGTGGGTGACTCCATGTTTTCTGCCACTCCACGCTTCTTCTGGAACTTTGTTCATCACGGCTTTTGTAGGGCATCTATTCAAAATATACGCATCACAGTTTGCTGCTTCTACCCAATATTCATTCGGCAAGTGTTTTGCCTTTAGCATACTTCTCACCATCTCCATTATGGTTCGATTCTTCCTTTCAGCAACTCCATTCTGTTGCGGCGTGTACCTTGTGGTAAACTGCTTGTGTATGCCGTTTTCTCTGTAGAAACGCAGAAATTTCTTTGAGATATATTCTCCTCCTCTGCCAGTTCTAAGGACTTTAATGTACTTCCCACTTTGTTTCTCTACACGAGCTTTAAATTGGCAAAATTTCTGAAAGACTTCACTCTTGTATTTCAGAAAATAAACCCACACTTTTCTTGTGAAATCATCAATGAAAGTCAGCATGTAATTGCTGCCCGAAACATATGATGTTTGCATCGGCCCACATAAATCTGAGTGGATTATTTCCAAAGGTGCTTTCGCCCTTATGCTTTTCCCTCAAGGAAAATTTTCTCTGTGTTGCTTTCCCAAGATGCAGCATTCACATAGGCTGTCAGGCTTTTCAATCAATGGTAAACCTCTTACCATTCCTTTTCTGTGCAGAAAATTTAATCCTCCGAAATTGAGATGTCCAAATCTCAAGTTCCATAAAAAATTTTCATCCTTTGCTTCCTTCTGAAAGGCTTCTTGTGTTACAGCTACTACATTCTTCCCTTTTTGCTTCAAGTCAATGTTGAGCTTGAGCGAAAACATTCTATTGCTAGTCATTTGAATTTCAGCAATGATTTTCTTGCTTGGAGGTATATCTTTTATTGTGCACACATCATCTTTGAAAATTACATTGTAACCTTTGTTTATGAGCTACCCAACGCTCAAAAGATTACATTTCAAACCTGGAACATAATACACATCGGGGACATATTTCTGCTCCCCATTTCTGGCTCTAATACTCACTCTGCCTTTTCCTTTGACGGAGATCTTAGTATCAGTCCCTATGGTCACTTCAGATTTTACTTCTTCATCTAGATTGGCGAACATTGCTTTGTTGCCAGTCATATGATTACTACATCCAGAATCTAAGAACCAAGCATCATCATTTTTATCTTGTGCTACATTACAAGCTAACAACACATTGCTTGGGTTCTTTTCTTCTTTTGCTACATTAGCATTCTGCCTATTTTTCATGTCATTTTGATTCTTTCTACATTCATTGGCATAGTGCCCATATTTCTTGCAATAATGACACTGGACATTGGATTTGTCATACCTTTGTCCATGAGCATGTTGGTGTTGATGTCCACCTTGCTGGTTGTTGCAATGGGCTTGGCTTTGACCTTGACTGTTGCTCCTTCCATGTGAATGTGAAGGGTTGTTCCTTCCACCTATATTCTGGCTTCTTCCTCTTCCTCTTCCTTTTCTTTGACCTCTTCCTCTTCCTGAAGGCATCTGGGCCTTGAAAGCATGCTCAAGAGATGAATGTTCATCTCTGCTCAATCTCTGTTCATGATTTTTTAGTGAGGCATGAAGTTCATCCACTGTGAGCTGTGAGAGATATTTGGTCTCTTCTATGGTAGTTACAATAACATCAAACTTTGAGGGTAAACATCTCAAAAGTTTCTCCACAATCCTTCTCTCTTCAAGAGTTTCTCCATGGGATCTTATCTGATTGACAATCCCAATCACATGTGTGAAAAATGTGTCAACACTGTCTGACTCTTTCATGCAAAGAGTTTCAAAATCTCTTCTCAGCAACTGAAGTTTTGTTTTCTTAAATTTCTCCATACCTTGATAGGCTACTTTCAGAGTTTCCCATGCCTCCTTGGATTTCTTAGCTGCTGCTATCCTTGGAAATACACTCTCATTTACAGCTTGATACAAACAGAAGAGAGCTTTAGCATCTTTCTTCCTATTATTCTTCAACACATCTTTCTCTGCTTGAGTTAAGGCATTAAAAGCCTGCTCATCAGCTGGTTCAACAAAACCATCTTCTACTAGTTCCCATAAGTCTTGTGAGACAAACAGGGCTCTCATGGTAATGGCCCAATAATCATAGTTCTTTCCATTAAACTGTGGAAGTTGAACATTTCCAAGACTCATTCCAGTGCTTGGTCCAGCCATTGCTCTTGAACTAAAATTCTAAACTTAAACAAATTGTCCTTCCTTTACTGAAAGAACAAACTCCTTTTTAAATACAAAGCAACAGCACTATTATCTTTGAGAAATACCTGAACTTTGACCTCTGTTGAGCTTTTCACGCTGCTGGAGAAAACACTGCAACCGGTCTTCTTCTTCAGCTTCTTTGAAGCATTCAAAGAGCCTAGACTAGCTCCAATACCATGTTGGAATTATTGGAAATTCCAAGAAAACAGTGGAGAGAATGACGCTCTCCTCTAAGCACAGAGAAGTTTAAAACAAAAATTTAATTGCAGACAGAGATAGCATGAAAATTCTTTCTTCTATTTCATTAACAGAACTAAAAAAACTGTTACAAATTTCTTCTTCAACAGTGAGGGATTCACAAAATATATTTGACTGCTACAAACGCAGTGCACTCTAACAACTCTCTGTCTCTCAAGAACACACTAATAGTGCTTTCATTCTTCTTGCTGTGTTTTCTTTGCCTGCGGGCTCTCACAGCGGTCACACTAACAATACATTCCCCACACAAATGTGCGCGGGCCTTTTTCTCTTTATATGGCGCGACGACACAAATTACATATAAAATATAAACCAACGTATAAACCAAAATACAAAGGAAAACCTTTGCAAAAACATAAAACATTTCAATATGGCGCGACGTACGAGTGGGACGACATCGCAGTCGGCCACTTTGCGATTTTGCGATGGCGCAAATGGCAGAACAAACAAACTTGCGATCAACCAAAAGTGCGACGGTGCGCTCTGCGATGGCGCATATCGCAACTTTCAGACTTGCGATAACATATTGAGGAATACTCGTAACATGCGATGGTGCGACGGGCGCACATCGCAACTTCAACATTTGCGATGATACAATGGAATGGGCTGAGGGTGATGCTGCAAAAATACGATATTGCGATGTTGCGATGTTGCGATGGCGCAACCATCGCACATCGCAGATTTCCACATTAACACGACACTTGGTATTTTGAACTTCTGAAATTGCACTTTTGCGCTTTTGCGCTCAAGTGGTAGGTACCACTTGTCCTATCCTCTCATAAGAGACTTTCCGTCTCTTCTCATCAGTTTCGCTTCAATTTGGTTGTTGAAGCTTTAAACGCCCGACTTGACTTTTTTAATTAAACCTGCTCCTCTGTAGATTGGCATTACGGGAAATCTTAGCTCCTCCTGCAAAATTAACTTCACGCCCATACTTAAAAATTAATTCCACTGCTGTCTGTGGCTGCGGCCCATACAATATTTAATTTCATCCTTATGGATCTTCCATTCTTCTTAAATACAGAGTCCTGCTCACTCAATCTTCTGCTGCCTTGTACTTTGTTCTTTCTGTCACTTCCCAAGGCACGGCAGGCGACTTTAATATTTCTAACATGATATAGGAATACTTGATAATATGGTGCAAATATTTTTTAGAATACAACAATCATATAGCAGGTGAACCATTGTTTGAAATCTGACCACCATGTTCCAACGATTCTCGAGGAGGAGGTGACGATCGAGGTAGAGGCATGTTTGCAAGCTGATCACCATGATCAAACAATTGTGGCACAGGTAGCGGTGGAGGTACAACCATATTTGCAAGTTGATTACCGTGTACGTTGAACTCTTGCGGAGGTCTAAGCTCATTTGAACGATTTGCAAGTTGATCCCCATGTACGTTGAATTCCAGCCTATTGAGGGGACGTCGAATTTCCAGATCATGCAATGCACGATTCATAAGAATCATTTCCACCCTAGCAAGTAGGTCCTTCTTATCTTCATTCTTGGCTTCCACCCTAGCAAGCAGAGATTTGTATTCTTCTAGAATTATATATTCACATTTACGAAAAGGTTGCGTATGACTTGTCTGCCCCTCTGTGGATGGTTGTGGTATTACCCATTCAAGGGGAGGTCCAATTTCCTGACCATGCAACTCAGGATTTATGGCAGCCAATTCCTTGAAGGCTTCCTCCCTGGCAGCGAGAGCCTCATTAACTTCTATCTCACAGTCATAAATATAACAGCTGTTGCATTGTGCACAGGGTTTCCCTAATTCGCCAATACGTAGACCACAAATACAAAAATGAAAATTTGAAATCGTCTGTCTGCAAACATAACACATTTTGTTCCCACGGCCACATCTCATGGTATTGCATACACCCGACTAGATTATCGATGACTTGCAAACATTACATTCTCTTATCACAGCTTTCGCCATCCTCTCTTCAACTTGCCTACGGAGAGTAGTTTCAGCTGATTTTTCATCAACCTCTTCACAGCGCAGTGGTAAGTGACTCAACCCCTTGCATTGGATACATGAATATTTTAAACATTTAGGGTTTGGAAAGTCCAAGACTTGTGCACAATTGTCTATTTCATATGGAATGCTACAAAATGGACAATAAATTAAATTCTCAATTTTGGCTTCAGCTAACGCGTGTTGTGCCTGCCGATATTCATATCTTTCAACAACATCATTTGTAATAGCTTTACTAATCTCTGACAAGGGAATTGATTCCTTGCAGTCTTCATCAGCAGCGAAGCAAGATAGAGAGCCATGTGCCCTCACACCTCCATAAAGGATTTGATTAACCTGCTTCTCTACACATTCAAAACAAAACTCATGCCCATCTCCACACTGTACCACATTTTCCCATTGAAATTCCCAATAGAAACAACTACATTCTACCCCTCCTCCATTAATTTCATCAAGTTATAAATTCTCTGAAGTGCCAACTGTTTTACGAACCATTTCATCTTTAATTATGGCCTCACCTTTCTCGTTTTGGGAATTACTAGGCTGTCTCGTTAAAAAAGATCTTTCTGCTTCTGTGGTCCTCCGTTCATCGCCTACTCTCATGTCTTCTGAAGATTCATCGTTCGACGCAGAGAACTTTTCTTGGAAAGAAAAAGAAGCATTTTCTGAAGACGATGTTGAACCGCGTGCCGCCATCTTTCCCAAAGTTCGTGAAGATTTTCTGATTGAAAATTCACGATCGAAATCAATAATGCGAGAATGATTCCTCACCACTATAAATCTATGTTTCTATTTTACTTATATATAATCATATATAAGACTACATATACACCGCTTTTGAAATGAAAAAGTGTACCGACACACTTAGAAAACGCGGAGATTAATTCGACAATATTCTTCAACACCCCTAAAACCTTGAGAGTTTGCAGCACGAGGTGATTTTGAAAGCCCCCAATGAAATTATCATGTTCCGGTTAATGTGTGATTTGATTAGGGGCATGGAGCATGAGTGGTTTAAAATATATTAATTATGAATTTAGGTTATTGCGTTTTATAATGTATTAAAAAAAATTATTTAGATTATTGAGTCGAGTTGTTTAACCACCCATGGAGCATGAGTGGTTTAAAATATATTAATTCTGAATTTAGGTTATTGCGTTTTATAATGTATTAAAAAAATTTATTTAGATTATTGAGTCGAGTTGTTTAACCACTCAATGTGTGTCTCATCATAGTGAGTCTTTAGTGGTTGCTTATGAAGTTCTATTCAAGTGTTAGGTTGATGTTTCGGGGAGGTCTTTAGTGTATTATAGTGGTATTTGGAAGAATTTTGTGTGGATTGTGTGACCAATTCCAATCTTAGTGTTATTTTTCTAGTGTATTGTTGGACACTCTAAAGATTGAGAGTTTTTGGGCTTCCGCTTGTGGGGTGGTGGTACTAGTATACTGCAATCCTTTTATGCGGGTGGTGGTACTCGTATTTTGCAACCTTCTTATTATGGTGATCTTGGGAGGGCATTCCGGGTGTTGGAATATTGCATGGGCTGGATGGTTTCAGGTTAGGCTTTGGTAGAGAACTTCTCCCTTTTTTTGTAGACATGTCAAAGCAGAGGGGGTGAGAGTGCAAGTGGTGGGCATCTTGCCCAAACTATTGCTAGTGCACTTAGAGAATCTTCTTAGAGCTAGTGGTGCTTAGACAATATAGACATAGAAGAGGAGATAATAGAGAACCGTGCACCTTCTTTGGTCGTGTGGTGCAGGCTCTCTCCATGGAATGGATGACTGCTTAATTGCAAGAAATCTAGGTCAACATGGATATCCATGAGGATCACAGGTATGTGGACCACAATGAAATGGTGGCATATTCAATGACATCCAATTTTCTCAATTTGAAATTCTTGAATAACTTCTCCCAACTCAACAAAGATTGCAAGTGTTAGAGACTTGGTTGGAACACGTGGACTTCCATATGTATGAAAAGCAAAACAAACATGTTTCACATTGGCCACCTTGAAATATCATTGATTGGTTTGCTTATTTTGTAAATTGTTAAATCTAATGATATACAAACAACATGTAAATTGTTAAATCTGATGATATACAATATACTTGACCTTTCTTTTCCAACAAATCTCGTAGGTAAGATGAGAAATACAAAGTATATATGTACTTTTTTTGTATTTAGTAATATAAATTAAATGTTTTGATTAAAAAAAAAAATCTGAAAAAAATAAACTCAAAATAGCTTAGTCAACATTAGAACTTGTAGTAAAAATCATTATTCTAGAAATGATTTTTAATATATATATATATATATATATGATTATTAATTTATTGTAAAGTTCAAAAAGATTATTGATTACTAATTAATTTATAATAATTAATAGATTTAAATGTGAAAATAAATAAATGTAATAAAGCCAAATGAAAGTACATCAACTAATTCATATAAGAATATGAAAACATATTGACTTATTCAAGAGAAAAAATTAAGGTAATATATATATATATATATAATTATTTTTTCAATACAACTAAAATACTAAAAATCAAAGTATGATAACATTCTAAAGTAAAATATAATTATTATATATATAAAAAAAAAAACTAGCTAATTAGATATGTATATTTTATAAAAAAATGTGGTATATATATATATATATATATATATATATATATATATATGTAATAGGAACAAGAACATTAATCGAAAAAGGGAATAAATAAATAATATGGTGACGGAAAAACAATCGAAAATGAAGATAATTAAGAGCAAAGGGAAAGGATTTAATCACTGCAAATCCTCTAGCAATCATCTCTATTATCATTATCAAGCCTTCTCTCAATTTCTATGGCCTCTCTTAACATTCCGTTATGTAAATGATTGATTATAGAAATGACCTCGACCTCTTTAAAATATATGTGGTGTTTCATCCTCTCTGCATCCTCTACCAATAATGAGGGGTGAATCCTATAATGTTTGATGTCTATCTGATGCTCATAAGTACTCTAATTTAGCAACGACTAGTTTCTCCAATGTACTAGGTTCCACACGAATTTGTGATTACATAAACATCTTACATATTTTTAAGGTATATATTCTTTCACTAATCTAAGTGAGATTCAAATCGGTTTTAGGGGCCTAATGGTGGAAAAAACCTTTTACTTAAGAATCCAATGAATCTTTTCCATGGTCCCTTGGATGAAGGGAACATGTACCTTTGAAATCACATCACACGAGGTTCCTTCTTTATCCTCAGACATTTGCCAAATTGTAACAACCCAATGTGTGTCTCATCATTAGGGAGTCTTTAGTGGCTACTCATTAAGTTCCATTCAATTTTTAGGTTGATGTCTTGATGTCTCAGGGAGGTCTTTTGTGCATTATAGTGGCATTTGGAAGAAAATTGTCTGGAATTTGACCAATTCCAATATTGGTGTTATTTTTCTCCTGTAGAGCCGGAGAGGCTATAGATGGAGAGTCTTAGGGTTTCCGCTTGTGGGGTGGTGGTACTTGTATTTTGTAACCCTCTTACAATGGAGTATTGCGTGGGTTGGTTGGTCTCGAGTTACGGTTTGGTAGATAAAGTTTCCTTTTTCTTTAGACATGTCACAACACAGGGGGTGAAAGTGCAAATGGGGTGGGCATCTTTCCTAAACCATTTCTAGTGGAGTTAGAGAATATTCTTAGAGCTAGAAGCGCTTCGAAAATATAGATATAGAAGAGGAGATAACACGGAACCATGCTCCTTCTTTGGTTGTGTGGTGTCGACTCTCTCCATGGAATGGATAATTGATTAATTGCAAGGAATCCACCTCAACTTGGATATCCTCGAGGATCACAGGTATGAGAATAACAATTAAATGGTGGCATATTCAAATGACATCCAATTTTCGCAATTTGAAATTATGGAATAACTTCGTCAAACTAAGAAAAGACTGCAAGTGATAAAGGGTTGGTTGGAACACATGGACTTCCATATGCATGAGTAGAAAGACAAACATGTTGTACATTGGCCAACATGAAATATCGTTGAATGGTTGTTTGCTTATTTTGTCATTTTTTTGGTTAATATGGCTTAGGTCCCTCCATAAATAAGATGTAAATTGTTAAATATGATTCTGAGTTAAATTTGGTGCTATATATTTGAGCTCTCCTTCCCAATCGGAACAGACTCATATTTGTTGGAGGTTTGATGCCCAAAAAATGTCATTTAGGGCCTCAAAATGGCTCCGAAAGTTAACACTATTACCGATGAAATAGGTAACCTCATTGTTACCTACTTTTTGAAGTATCAAGAAAAACACTTGATCTTGAAAAAAATGGCGATACAGAATGAAGAAAAAAAAAATTGAGCATGTTTTTGGCACTTTAAATTTTTTTCATTTTGTTGTTTTTTTTTATTAATTTTTTTTTTTTTATGTGATATTTTTTATGTCGATTTTGAAAGTGAAACGGCTTTTTGAAGTGTGATAAGAAGCGACAAAGATTGATAATTCATGTTGAGGAGTGTTATGGAGTACTAGGGAAATAGAAGGGACCACTAGGTAATAATGCATGGAAGTGAATGAATATGAGGGTGTCACAAGTGTCAACGATTTCTAGATAACATGCCAAGGAGGGAGTGACAAGGTATGTTAAGCACTAGTAAGGCATGCTGGGGAATATCAAAGCATGTCAATAAGTGCTTAGGCATGCTAGGCACTACAAGGCATGCCAACACATGCTCGGAGAGTGATGCTATTATAGGGACTTCAAACATGTGCTTAGTTGTCCTAGTCATGGTAAGATGTTCTAGGTACAGAGATGTTCTAAGACTTGCAAGGTACCAAGGAATATTAGTGTGTGCTAAAGCATGTTAAGGTGTGCGAAGTATGTTGAGGAGTGTTAGATCTCTCTCATTAGTAGAATTAACATAACTTGATTATGTATTAAATAATATAGTTTCTACACACACTAGTGGAATTTTATCTAAAGGGAATTTGTTAGATAATAAACCTAATAGAGATTAATCATGTATTGAGTCATAGGAAAATTATATTCTCATTACTAGAGAGAAATGATACATAATTACTTCTTAACAAATTGAATAACTGTAACAACTATATGGTGGTTTTATTTGTTGGTAAGAACTATGATTTATAGTGTGGTTTAAAATATGGTCTCTTAATTATACCATAAGTGATCATATCAAATTAAATGTATTTGTGTCACTTAGAGCATCCATCACATTTTTTTCCTTACCTTTGACAAAGGATATCCTAAATTGTCATTAAAAAACTAACTCTAATGTCAACACTAAGTTTTAGGGTATTTTTACTGAAGTGTACTTAATTGATTCTCCATATTCTAATTTTACTTGAAGCATAAGTAAATTATCCTCATTCTTGCTTTAAAACTACATCTATACTTGGCTCAAGGTAGATGTTAATAGTAAAAAATGATTTTCTAGGTTAAGCAATCTTAAGAATAAGACAATTGTCAATTATCATTTTTACATCTTAAAAATGCTTCTTCATATTCATCTATCAAATTTAACTATTTTCTATTTTAACCTATCCACTCAATAAATGTACATACTTAATAAATATTTTAAATGTAAGATAACAAATTGTATTTTACAATTTTACTATGATAAACTATAATACCTAAATAAATATAAATATAATTCATTAACTAAAATAAAGATAATAGAGACACTTTCCCATTCAACCTATGTTTTATAAAGAATTTGAGGACTAGTGTGAAGAACTGTTTATGATCCCACTTATTCTAGTTGTAAATAAGGATGTGACATAGGAATACTTGATAATAGGGTACAAATATTTTTTAGAATACAACAATAATATAGCCAAATATTTAGGGACTTTCTGGACGTAAGCGTGCAGTTGCACCATCCTTTGAAATTTGACCACCATGTTCCAGCGATTCTGGAGGAGGAGGTGACGACCGAGGAAGAGGCATGTTTGCAAGATGATCACCATGATCGAACAATTGCGTCACAGGTAGCGGTGGAGGTACATCCATATTTGCAAGTTGATTACCGTCTATGTTGAACTTTTGCATAGGTCTAAGTTCATTTGAACGATTTTCAAGTTGATCCCCATGTACGTTGAATTAGTTGATCCCCATGTACGTTGAATTCCAACCTATTGAGGCGACGTCGAATTTCCAGATCAGGCAATGGACGATTCATGCGAATCATTTCCACCCTAGAAAGCAGGTCCTTCTTATCTTCATTCTTGGCTTCCACCCTAGCAAGTAGAGATTTGTATTCTTCTGGAATTATATATTCACATTTACGAAAAGGTTGTGTACGACTCGTCTGCCGCTCTGTGGATGGTTGTGGTATTACCCATTCGAGGGGAGGTCCAATTTCCAGAGCATGCAACTCAGGATTTATGGCAGCCAATTCCTTGAAGGCTTCCTCCCTGGCAGTGAGAGCCTCATTAAATTCTATATCAGAGTCATAAATATAACATTTGTTGCATTGTGGACAGGGGTTCCCTAGTTCCCCAATGCGTGGACCACAAATACACATTTTGTTCCCACAACCACATGTCATGGTATTGCATCCACCCGACTTGATTATCGATGACTTGCAAACATTACATTCTCTTATCATAGCTTTCGCCATCCTCTCTTCAACTTGCCTACGAAGAGCAGTTTCAGCTGATTTTTCATCAACCTATTCACAGCGCAGTGGTAAGTGAATCAACCCCTTGCATTGAATACATGAAGATTTTAAACATTTAGGGTCTGGATAGTCAAAGACTTGTGCACAATTGTCTATTTCATATGGAATGCGACAAAATGAACAATAAATTAAATTCTCAATTTTGGCTTCAGCTAACGCGTCTTCTGCCTGCCGATAGTCATATCTTTCAACAACATCATTTGGAATAGCTTTAGTAATCTCTGGCAAGGGAATTGATTCCTTGCAGTATTCATCGGCAGCGAAGCAATATAGAGAGCCATGTGCCCTCACACCTCCATAAAGGATTTGATAAACCTGCTTCTCTATAGCAAAACTCATGCCCATCTCCACACTGTACCACATTTTCAAATTGAAATTCCCTATAGCAACAACTACATACTACCCCTTCTCCATCCATTTCATCAACTTCTAAATTCTCTGAAGTCCCAACTGTTTTACGAACCATTTCTTCATCTTTAATTATGGCCTCACCTTTCTCGTTTTTGGAATTACTAGGCTGTCTCGTTAAAAGATATCTTTGTGGTCCTCCGTTAATCGCCTACTCTCATGTCTTCTGAAGAATCATCGTTCGACGCAGAGAACTTTTCTTCGAAAGAAATAGACGCATTGTCTGAAGACGATGTTGAACCGCGTGCCGCCATGTTTCCCAAAGTTCGGGAATATTTTATGATTGAAATTTCAGAATCGAAATCAATAATGCGAGAATGATTCCTCACCACTATAAATGTATGTTTCTATTTTACTTATATATAATCATATATAAGACTACAAATACACCGCTTTTGAAACAAAAAAGTGTACCGACACACCTAGAAAACACGGAGATTAATTCGAAAATATTCTTCAACGCCCCTAAAACCTTGAGATTTTGGAGCATGAGGGGACTTTGAAAGTCCTGTCAAATAATTGCAGAAGACATGAAATTTGGCAAACACACAGGAGCTCACAGGTGCAGATCATCAGGAGCTCCATACAAAGAAATCACCACTATCTGTCCTTCATTATTAAACATGGTATATAAGTTGGGATCATTTTTGCTCGTTTCATAACCATTCATGAGGAAAAAAGAATCAATTTTTTCATACCAGGATCTAGGGGCCTGCTTTAAACCATATAAAGCTTTCTTTAATCTACACACTAGATGTTCTTCTCCCTTCTTAACAAATCCTTCAGGTTGTACTAAGTATACTTCTTCTTTTAAATCACCATTTAAGAAATTAGATTTAACATCTAACTGATGTATTTTCCAATGATGTTTAGTGGCTAAAGCAATAATCATTCTGATGGTGTTTAATTTTGCAACAGGGGCAAATTTCTCCTTAAAATCAATACCTTCTATTTGGGAATATCCCTTTGCCACCAACCTTGCTTTGTGTTTATCAATAGAGCCATCTGCTCTAAATTTCAACTTAAATAACCATTCGCAACCTATGGGTTTTTTATCATCAAGAAGTTTTACTAGATCCCAAGTATTGTTCTTAATGATAGATTCATATTCCTCATTAATTGCTTTCTTCCATTCAAGACTTTTACTTGCTTCATAAAAATTAGAAGGTTCTGCAATGTTTAACATACCAGTCATAAGCGCACAAGCCCTATATTGAGCTGGTAAATATCTTGGCCTGGTTGATCTTCTAAGTGGTGGGGGTTCAATTATTCTGCTTGTTTCTTCCCTTTGTGGACTGAACTCCACATTATCCTACTGCTGCTGTACCTGCTGCTATTCTTGTTGTTGTTCCTGCTTCTGTTCCTGTTGCTGACTGACTCCTGTTTCGCTATCGTCTTCTGAGAGTAAGGGCATATGCCATTCTTCATTGTTTTGGACAGGACTTCCATCATCAATCTGTTCATGGAATAATACATCTCTACTAACAAACACCTTGTGAGTAGCAGGGTCAAACAATTTATAAGCCTTATACTCACTGAAGTATCCAATGAACGTTCATTTAATGGCCTTTGAATCTAACTTCTTCCTGTTCTCTTTGGGAACATGTGCAAAGCTTTACAACCAAATACTCTAAGATGACTTACTGCAGGCTTGAAGTCAAACAATGATTCAAAAGGAGTTTTATACTCAAGACTTTTAATAGGACTCCTATTCTTTAAATACACTGCAGTATTAACAGCTTCTGCCCAAAAACCATTGGTTAGATTCTTACCTTTCAACATAATGCGAGCACACTCCACCAGTGTTTTGTTTTTCCTCTCAGCAACTCCATTCTGCTGAGGAGTGTAAGGTGTTGTGAATTGCTGTTGTATCCCATGCTCGTTGCAATATTTGATGAAGACTCCTTTCTTGAATTCGCCCCCTTGATCTGATCAAGAATCCTGATGAAATTTCTTGTTTGCTTCTCAATAACATTTCTGAATTGCTTGAAATATTCAAAATCATGAATTTTCTGTTTAAGAAAATACACCCATGCGAATCTTGTACATTCATCAACAAAGATTACAAAATAATAGCCCCCCCCTAACGACCTTGTCTGCATCGGGCCACATACGTCAGTATGTACAAGTTCGAGTATATCCCTCTGTTTTCTATCTTTAATGGCAGGAAATTCATCTCTATGTTGTTTACCGAACGCACATGCCTCACAGTCAGTATGCAAATTTTTCAAAACAGGAAGACCCTCTACCATACCTTTGTTTTGCAGCAGAAGGAGATCACCAAAATTAATATGCCCAAGTCGTTGATGCCACAAATTTTCAGCAGACTTATTCGACGACATCAAGGCTTGCTGAGGCGTACTTTTCACATCCAATTTGTAGAGTCCTCCTATGCGAATACCTGTAGCAATGGGCTTCATCTGATCCAACAAATATTTAATAATGCAATGAGATTTTAAAAATTCTACCTTGAGATCTTGATCTGTAATCTTTGACACAAAAATTAGGTTCTTCTTAATGCCAAGAACATACCACACATCAGATATATTCCTGATCTTACCATCAGGTAGAGTAAGAAGGACATCTCCATGTCCCTTCATCTCATAACCACTATTATCTCCAACATAGAATTTTACTCCAGAGTTGGATTCTTTAAAATTCCTGAACCATTGATTTTTACCTGACATATGCGAGGAGGCTCCAGAATCCACGAACCATTTATCTGATTCATCCTCCTTAGTAACAGTGTCAGCCTCAGCCATAAACAGTCTAACATCCAGATTCTGATCTGGGTCCGTATCTGCATCTGCATCTACCAAATGACCTGCATGTCTTCTCTACTTGTACCTCTCTTGATTTGCCTTCTTTTTATGACAAAATTTAGCAATATGGCCTATCTTACCACAATAAAAGCATTTAAGAGCAGAGTCATTTTTATACGAGGTCGTACCTTGTGGTGTAATTTTTGATGTGTTGCCCCTCCTATGATTAGCCATCGCTCTCCCTTTTGGCTTGAACTTTGTTATCAATGCAAGATCTGGATCTTGAGGTTTGAGAGACGACCTCCTTTCCTCTTCTTGTAGCAAAATTCTAGTAAGCTCTTCAAAACACGGAGGCTTTTCCCTTACATTCAATCCAGTTATAAACATCTGATAGTCATCCATCATACCGTTCATGGTGATTGTCACCAGATCATCATTTGCTACGATTTTACCAATATCAGATAGTTTATCTTTAACTTCCTTTATCCGGGATAGGAATGACGAAATAGAATCATTCTCCTGCATCTTGATTGAGAGGATCTTCTTCCTGAGGAACAAGGTTCAGCTGGTGTTCTTGATTTCATACATGTCTTTGAGACTTGTCCAGATTTCATTCGCTTTCTTGCAATCCCGAATATGAGGGATGATGCAATCTTTAACTGACAATCTTAGTAGAATTTTTTCCTTCAACTCCCTTTTCTCCAATTCTTGAATTGTTGCATTCGTTCCACCATTTGCAACAGTCGGCTTACCTTCATCGCCGATGACAATGCTATAGGTATTTTGTCCTTCAAGCAAAGTCTGAAGCTTAAATTTCCAATTTGTGTAATTGGAACTATCCAATTTGCTGCTTTCATTTAAATAATTTTCCATTTGAGCATTCATCTTGGAAAAAAAAAATGGATAAAAAAATATTTACTTAATGAGGGCCTTCAAGTTTCAATGAGAAAGAGAATAAAAACTCTTGATTGTATGCAACTTTTTTTTAACCACACTTGGAACAAATTGTCGAATCAATATATATATTATATATATATATATATATATATATATATATATATATATAATAAAAACTTCTGCAATCAAATTCGATCATAACAAAAAAAAAATAGCTCTGACACAAATTTGGAAATGGCGAGCTTCAAGGAGCAATACTCTGCGTGCACCTTTCTAAAACGTACTGCTGCGTGGGAGGGTTTTCAAGTCGACTGAAATAACACCAACAATATATGTTTACAGCAACAAGAAAAGTATGCAACCAATTATTTGGACTGAAAGATCGAAAAGCATGGCATCATTATTGCATTTAATGATCCAGATGATAATAGAAGACACGTTGGAACGTACTTGTCGGAAGTATCTTCACAACAAGGTTGGACGAAGAAGGAGGCAATTGAGTCAATGATCCGCCAATCAGGTTATATGGGAAACATAACTGAGTTTCTCAAAAATACAGTCCGCATTATTCGTTGCCAAACGAGTGTTCCAACAAATCGACTCATCCACAGATCGAGCGCTTGTGGCTCTCAACGCCGCCTTCACCAGTCTGGAATTCAATCTTACGGCTCCTCTTACAGCTCCTCCGCACAGATCGACCCTGCTGCTGCTCTTGTTGTCGACGCTAAACATAGATCAATGCTCTCCGGCAATCGAACACCGTGACTTATGCTTCCACAGTGACCACGCTGGCCGCACTCCTTTTCTCTGCTACTCAAAAAGAATAGACAGCAGATCTGCTCAGACGATCACACCACAGAAAACACCTTCACAGCCTTTGTAACAACTCCCTCACGGCCTTCACACTGCCTCATGCAGTAAACAGAGAATGCAGCTCGGAGAACAAGCCACCAAACTCGCCTTCATGGCTTGCCTCACGCATAGCCTCTCTCAGCTCTTCCTGAGCTCCGATACCATGTCAAATAATTGCAGAAGACATGAAAGTTGGCAAACACACGGGAGCTCACAGGTGCAGATCACTAGGAGCTCCCACAAGCAAATGCACCCGCTTGGAGTTTCTCATTCAACATCAATAATTAAATAAATACATTAGGTAGAACAGATTCCTAAATAATATGAACTGAATGTCTAATAAAAAACACAATCACAACTACGTAACAAAAAAAAATCACCTAATCTCCATTAATTTCTAACAAGTCCCCCGATGAAATTATCTTTTCCGGTTAATGTGTCATTTGATTAGGGGCATGGAGCATGAGGGGTTTAAAATATATTAATTCTGAATTTAGGTTATTCTGATTTATAATGTACTAAAAAAAACTATTTAGATTATTCAGTCGAGTTTTTTAACCATATAATGTGTGTCTCATCATTAGTGAGTCTTTAGTGGCTACTCATGAAGTTATGTTCAAGTGTTAGGTTGATGTTTTGGAGAGGTTTTTAGTGTGTTATAGTATTAGGAAGAGGTTTGTGTGGATTGTGTGACCAATTCCAATCTTAGTGTTAATTTTCTGGTGTATTGTTGGAAACTCTAAAGATTGAGAGTTTTTGGGCTTCGGCTTGTCGGGTGGTGGTACTAGTATTCTGCAATCCTTTTATGGAGGTGATGGTACTCGTATTTTGCAACTCTCTTATTATGGTGATCTTGGGAGGGCATTATAGGTGTTGGAATATTGCATGGGTTGGATGGTCTAAGGTTAGGCTTTGGTAGAGAACTTCTCCCTTTTTTTTTGTAGACATGTCAAAGCAGAGGGGGTGAGAGTGCAAGGGGGTGGGCATCTTGCCCAAACTATTGCTAGTGGAGCTAGAGAATATTCTTAGAGCTAGTGGTGCTTAGAAAACGTAGACATGGAAGAAGAGATAATAGAGAACCGTGCTCCTTCTTTGGTCGTGCAGGTTCTCTCCATGGAATGGATGACTGCTTAATTGCAAGGAATCTAGGTCAACATGGATATCCTCAAGGATGATAGGTATGAGGACCACAATGAAATGGTGGGATATTCAAATGACATCCAATTTTCTCAGTTTGAAATTCTAGAATAAGTTCTCCTAACTCAGCAAAGATTGCAAGTGATAGAGACTTGGTTGGAACACGTGGACTTCCATTTGTATGAAAATAAAAACAAACATGTTTCACATTGGCCACCTTCAAATATCGTTGATTGGTTGTTTGGTTATTTTATCATTTTTTTTTGGTTAATATGGTTTAGGTCACTCCACAAACAACATGTTAATTGTTAAATCTAATGCTATACTATATACTTGAACTCTCCTTTCCAACAAATGTCATAGGTACCATGAGAAATACAAAGTATCTATGTACTTGTTTTGTATTTAGTAATAAATTAAATGTTTTCATAAAAAAAAAATTCTGAAGATAATAAACTCAAAATAGCTTAGTCAACATTAAAACTTGTAGTAAAAATCATTATTGTAGAAATGATTTTTCATATATATATATATGATTATTAATTTAACTTTGTTGTAAAGTTCAACAAGATTATTGATTACTAATTAATTTATAATAATCAATAGATTTAAATTTGAAAATAAATAAATGTAATAAAGCCAAATGAAAGTACATCAGAAAAAATTAAGGTAAGCTATGTATAAATCGAGAATTATTTTTTCAATACAACTAAAATACAAAAAATCAAAGTATGATAATATTCTAAAGTAAAATATAATTATTATAAACAAAAACAAAGACTAGCTAATTAGATATGTATATTTCATAAAAGAAAATGGGAGATATATATATATAATAATGAACAAGCACATTAATCGAAAAAGGGAATAAATAAATAATAGGATGAAGGAAAAACACTCGAAAATGAAGATAATTAAGGGGAAAGAGAACGGATTCAATAACTGCAAATCCTCTAGCCATCATCTCTATTCTCATTATCAGGCATTCTGTCAATTTCTATGGCCTCTCTGAACATCCCGTTATGTAAATGATTGATTCTAGCAATGACCTCGGCCTGTTTAAAATAGATGTAGTGTTTCATCCCCTCCGCATGCTCTACCAATTACGAGGGATGAATCCTATAATTTTTTATGTCTATATCATGCTCATAAATACTCTAATTTAGCAACGACTAGTTTCTCCAATGTACTAGGTTCCACATGAACTTGTGATTACATAAACAACTTACATATTTTTAAGGTACATGTTCTTTCACTAACATAAGTGATTTTCAAATGGTTTTTGGGGACCTAATTGTGGAAGAAACCTTTTACTTAAGAATCCAATGAATCTTCTACATGGACCCTTGGATGAAGGGAACATGTACCTTTGAAATCACATCACGAGGTTCCTTCTTTATCCCCAGACCTTTGCCAAATTGTAACAACCCAATGTGTGTCTCATCATTAGTGAGTCTTTAGTGGCTACTCATGAAGTTTTATTCAATTGTTAGGTTGATGTATTATGTCTCGGGAGGGTCTATTGTGCATTATATTGGCATTTGGAAGAAGTTTGTCTGGAATTTGACTAGTTCCAATCTTGGTGTTATTTTTCTCATGTAGAGCTAGAGAGTCTATAGATGGAGAGTCTTGGGGCTTCCGCTTGTCGGGTGGTGGTACTTGTATTTTGCAACCCTCTTACAATGGAGTGTTGCATGGGTTAGATGGTCTCGAGTTAGGCTTTGGTAGATAAATTTTCCTTTTTTTTGTAGACATGTCACAACACAAGGGGTGACAATGAAAATGGGGTGGGTATATTTCCAAAACCATTTCTAGTGGAGTTAGAGAATCTTCTCAGAGCTAGGAGCGCTTCCACAATATAGATATAGAAGAGGAGATAACACAGAACCGTGCTCCTTATTTGGTTGTGTGGTGTCAACTCTCTCCATGGAATGGATAACTAATTAATTGCAAGGAATCCACGTCAACTTCGATATCCTCAATGATCACAGGTCTGAGAATAACAACAAAATGGTGGCATATACAAATGACATCCAATTTTCTCAATTTGAAATTATGGAATAACTTCATCGAACTGAGAAAAGACTGCAAGTGATAGAGGGTTGTTTGGAACACATCGAATTCTATATGCATGAGTAGAAAGACAAACATGTTGTACATTGGCCAACTTGAAATATCGTTGATTGGTTGTTTTCTTATTTTGTCATTTTGTTGGTTAATATGGCTTACGTCCCTCCATAAATAAGATGTAAATTGTTAAATCTGATTCTATGTTAAATTTGGTGCTATATATTTGATCTCTCCTTCCAAACTGGAACAGAATCATATTTTTCGGAGGTTTGATGTCCAAAAAATGTCATTCAGAGCCTCAAAATGGCTCCGAAAGTTTAGGACCCGAAAAAGAACTAAAAATAATAAATTGTGTTATAATTAAGGAAATTGAAAGAAACAATGGTGGGGCCCTAAGTGGAATAGGCGTGCCACCACCAATATCCACCTGGATCATTCCTCGCCCCTTAGGAAGCAATGGTCTCCATTGTGGTGAGTTCCTCCATGAGATGAGGAAAGTTCCGCTGAACTTGGTCCCTAGTGAATCACTTTCCTTGGTGCACGAGATGGCCAACTTTTTCAACCCGATACAATTGGATCTACTGTTGGTGGCCTATTCCATACAATCAAGGTTTAAATCTGTTGGTGCAAGTTTTTCTGCAATGCTATAGTTGTCCAGTAGAGGTGGGAAATAGGGTCGAAGTCAATCAACATTCAATACTAGATGTAAAACAAGGAATGGTGGAATACTAAGCTCAAAGTAATTGTTCTCTACAACCTTGGTGATGGTCTATGACCCACATCGAATCGGGCAAAGCTTGCAGTGGGGTCCACTGAGGCACTCCTTCTATAAATGTAGTCACACTTTGTTGCCCACCTTGAAGTGGTGTGGCACCCAATTTTGGTCATGTCATTACTTGTACTTAGCATTGGCCCTAGCCAATATGTCATGAACCTGCTGGTGGATGTGCTGAATGTGCTCAATGAAGTTGTTTGCTTTGTCATCTTCAGACTGGACATGAGAAGAATTGGCACGAGCAGCCACAAATAGCATGGCTACGTCAACGAGACATAGTAGCTAGAACCCCAAGCCCACCTGAAAGGGGCTGTAGTCGGTTGAGATGTGGAGAGCCCGATTATAACTATTTTGTACATACGGAAGGATCTCATCCCATGTGCATGGATGATTTTAAATGTACATGCATATAATATGTATAATCATCATGTTGACGACCTATGTCTGGCCATTCTTTTGGGTATTAAAAGCTGTGGACTTAGTGAGCTTGGTGTCCAAGATTGACCATAGGCTAGACCAAAATGTGTTGAGGAACCCGTTGTCCTGATCTAAGATCATAGACTATGGGATCCCAAAATGCACCCACACTCGTTTAAAGAAGAGTTTAGCAGTGGCTTCTGCTGTGATATTCTTCTTACAGACCGACATAATGGAAATCTTAGAGAATCTATCAATGATCACGAAAAAATAGTTGTCTACTGATACACCACTTTTGAAATGAAAAAGTGTACTGACACACCTAGAAAACACGGAGATTAATTCGACAATATTCCTCAATGCCCCTAAAACCTTGAGATTTTGGAGCATGTGGTGATTTTGAAAGTCCCCCAATGAAATTATTTTTGTTTCAGTTTATGTGTCATTTGATTAGGGACATGGAGCATGAGGGATTTTAAAATTTATTAATTCTGAATTTAGGTTATTTCGATTTATAATGTATTAAAAAAAGTTTATTTAGATTATTGAGTCAAATTTTTTGGAACCACCCAATGTGTGTCTCAAATTTTGCTCATGAAGTTTCATTCAAGTGTTTGGTTGATGTCTTAGGGAGGTCTTTCGTGCATTATCATGGCATTTAGAAGAAGTTTGTCTGGAATGTGTGATCAATTCCAATCTTGGTGTTACTTTTCTAGTGTATTGTTGGAGATTCTAGAGATGGAGAGTTTCCACGCTTCCACTTGTGGGGTGGTGGTACTCGTATTATGCAACCCTCTTACTATGGTGATCTTGGGAGGAATTTGGGGTGTTGGAGTATTGCGTGGATTCGCTGGTCTCGAGTCACGATTTGGTAGAGAACTTCTCCATTTTTGTAGACATGTCAAAGAAGAGGGGGTGACAGTGCAAAGGGGGTGGACATCTTGCCCAAACCATTGCTATTAGAGTTAGATAATATTCTTAGAGTGAAGAGTGCTAAGACAATACAAACGTAGAAGAGGAGATAACAAATAATCATGCTCTTTCTTTGGTCAACTTGGATATTGTGCACGATCACAGGTATGATTACCACAATGAAATGGTGGCATATTAGAATGAAACCCAATTTTCTCAATTTGAAATTCTGGAATAACTTTGTCGAACTCAGTAAAAACTACAAGTGATAGAGGCTTGATGGAACAGGTAGGCTTCCATATGCATGAGAAGCAACACAAACATGTTGCACATCTGCCACCTTAAAGTATCATTGATTGGTTGTTTGCTTATTTTGTCATTATTTTGGTTAATATGGCTTCCATGCCTCC
>JAXQQM020092065.1:0-40416 GCA_034641835.2 Pinus albicaulis | reverse complement strand
TAGGGGAGAGTTGTCTAATGTTGTGCAGGGACCAGTAATTGTTATAGTACTGGTCCCATCAACCCACCAAAAATAGATATATATGCATCCAATAATTAAACATAAAGAAATAATTTGAAGTGAAAATATATATTAAATTAAGTCCAAAATTTCCCAAGTCATTGACTGGGCCCACAACTGTCCATAAATATCCCACAACTATCCATAAATAGTTTAATAAATATCAAGATTACAAATCCTATCATATCAACTCAAAAACTCATAAAACCATTTTTCCTTCCAAAATGGTCAAGTCAATAAGTACAAAAAGACAGTCACTTCAGCCCATCTGATCAACCCTGATGTTGTGTTAGAGAAGTAAATATCAATACCTGCACATAATAAAAATAAATGTTTGTCAGCCATAACTGCTGTGTTATTCAACATTTAAACACATTGTGTTCAATAAATGGCACCCACCCAAAACAACATTTAAAACCACTGTGTACAATAAATGACACCCACCCAATAAATTCAATAAATTATTTTCCATTAAAACAGATCAAAATAGATCAAAGCACATGGATCAACAAAAACAAATTCCCAGCCATTGGATCACATCAAATTCAATCTTGATCACACATGCAAAATGAAGCCATTGCAATCCATGGCTATCATTGTCACCAATTAAATTCAACTGCAAAAAACTATAAAAGGAGTTCAACCACTGCTGAACATTCAAACTATTCACCAGTTCTGGAGACAAACCAACACAGAACATTTCAAATTATAATCAGGTTAGTTTTCTCAACAATTTTCTTACAATTTTATTTTAATTTCTGATTCTTACACTATTATTTTCATTTTTGAGCCTTTATTTCAGTTGTCTTACAAGTCTTTATATCAGTTTTATTTCAGTTGTCTTACAAGTCTTTATATCAGTTTAATTTTCTGAACCCAATGAGAGATTGAATCAGCCTAAATTCACAGATAAGTTTCTTCGCTTACAGATTAGCATTAAATAGAAAACACAGAGATCAGTTACTTATGCTTAAACCCTCAGTTACTTATGCTCTATAGATTTTCTATAGTCTAACACAATGGGAAAAAAATTTCCCATCCTTTCAGCACAGTTAAATCATCTATTAGTTTTTAAACATTCGTTAGTTGTTATATTATGATCTGTGTATTGTTTGAGGTGAAGACTGCATGATTTTCTAGTAGTAATAATCCATTTTACATTTAAGCAAACAAAATTTGTTTGAGCCACTGACTCATGAATATTTAGTTTGATAATGCATTTACATTGATCCTGGCCTTGATCTTATATATTGTTTTTTATATGGTGCTAATTGTTTACCCTATCCTAGCTAATAAACTTTTTACTAGCTAATAAACTAATTGTAAACTGTTATAAATTGTTATAAATGGGAAGAGATGATGTTACCAGATGATGTTTGGCTTGTATGAAAGAATTCTTTTCAATTATTCTTAACTAAATGCATGCAATAATTCTGCTTAAAAATTAAGGGTAAATGGTTCTATATGCTAGCTGTGTTTTTATGATTGTTAATTAAATATCCTGAGAGAAATAATACGTGCACTAAGTTTGATCCGGAGCAGCTGACATGATATGAAAATGTGCTACTCTTCCCTTGTATTGAGCAGACATAGGGATCCTTTTCCAGATGGGTTTCAGTTATTTGAAGTTTATAGGTTGCTTGGATTCTACAACATTCTGATTCTGGTTAAAATAAATTGTATGGTAAACTACATCTAAATTGTATGGTAAACTACACCTGTTAGTTTTCTATATTCTAAACTTCTTACATAGAGATCAACTCACTCTCTAGGTATAAAAAATGCAGACTTAAATGATATGTGCTATAAGATAGTCTTAGCACAGTCAATTTCTGTAAATAGCAGCAGTGTCTCTTAACAGCAGCTGGATTCTAGATTTAAAGCTGTTTTAATAAGCAGACACAGGAGAGGGGTTAGGACAGTAGATTTTTTAACTGTAAAAGTAATGCTATAGACTCACAAGATAAGACAAGATTAAGAAACTCTTGTTTCACTTTTTCACTGAAACAAAAACTCTGACATAAAAAGAGGAAAAAGACTTATAGAAAAAATATCAACATACCACAAAATAAGTTTACTATTTTTTACATACACTCATCTACACTGATAGTCCCCATATAACAGAAGGATAAAAGGTCAGACAAACCAGAAAACTCACCCACCACTCAACCTCAAATACCTGACTGCTTCTGTTATAAGTTTATTATTATGTTTACAAAATGATCATGCATGTTTCTATTAAATGATCAAAAAAACAAAACATAACAAAAAACAAACCATGACTAGCTGAGCATATAAGCCTGTGGAAAATATTTGAGCATGAGTAGATGAGCATTAGCTGATCATAGGAATTAAAGATGACAAGATAAAAAATAAGAAAACTGTAACAGAAGGAAAGGCATTCAGAAAACTCGGGCATGAACACACAAACTAATTGTAAACTGTTATAAATTGTTATAAATGGGAAGAGATGATGTTACCAGATGATGTTTGGCTTGTATGAAAGAATTATGTTCAATTGTTCTTAACTAAATGCATGCAATAATTTTGCAGGTAGTTGCATCCATGGCAAGAGTGACTTATGTCGCTCGCACAAGGAGAAGTGGCAGAAGAGTGATCAGGGGTGCCCAACTGCGATGCGCCTCATCAGATGAAGAAATAACAAGTGATGTCAATGTCACCAATGCTCCAAGAAATGTTGTTGACGATGACCATGTGGCTGAAGCTGATGTTGTGGCACCATCAGCCATAGAGCCACCGTCAACCACAGTCCAAGGTGAAATTTCAACTAAAAAGATCAGCGCCATAAGAGGTTGGACAAAAGAAGAAATTTTAGCTGCAATTGACGACATAGAGTTCAATGGATATTCTATTCGGGCATCTGCAAAGAAGCATACTATTCCCCCTTCATCAATACATTATTGGATAAATGGGCTGACTCACACCAAACGTAGAGGGCCTGTTACAGTTATGACTGAAGAGGAGGAGGTCGAGGTGGTTGAGTGGTGTAAAGAAATGGCCCAATTGGGACATGGGCTAGAGTTGATACAACTCAAATCTACAGTTGCTCAAATCTGTCAAGGGAGGCCAAACCCATTCAAAGATGGGTTTCCTGGTAAATCATGGTGGTTTGGGTTTAAAAAAGGCATCCAGACATTGTATTGCGTACAACTGAGGGCCTTGATAGAGACAGAGCATTAAATTTGCGCCCTACAGTTGTATGTAAGTTCTATGACACTCTTTCTAGTGCATATGATAAACATTCTTATGCTGCAGACCATATATGGAACTGTGATGAAACAGGTTTACAGGCGGGAAGGAATTGTGGCATGAGGGTAATTGCCAAAAGAGGCAGTCGAAACGTGCCAAAGATTTTGCCTAAGAGCAGGGAATGGATAACCATTTTATGTTGTGTCAATGCAATTGGTGCTTCAATCCCAGGATTTTATATTTTCAAAGGTAAAAATCAGTTGAAAAATTATATACAAAACTGTGAACCTGGAGCATGGATGACTAAAGAGATTTTTTTAAATTGGCTTTGCCACTTTGCTGCATCTGTGCCAGGTGGTGTCTCACCTAATAACAGACACCTGTTGATATTAGATGGCCATGGAATCCACATGGCTCTATAAACAATTGAGGGAGCATACAATTTGGGCATTGACCTTTTAACATTGCCCGCTCATACCACTCACAGATTGCATCCACTTGATGTTAGTGTGTTTGGCCCTTTCAAGAACTATTTCAGGTCAAAACGTGCTGCATGGATGGCAAAGAATCCAGGGGTTGAGGTCAAAAGGTTCGAGTTAGCAGAGCTTGCAAGTAAGGCTTTTAAAAGGGCTCTGACACCATCAAATATCAAGGCTGGCTTTAGAAGGACAGGAATATGGCCACTAAATTATGATGCTCTTATGCATGATACTACTTGTAGCCAAGCTCTCCATGTGGATGGTCAGGAAGAAAGACATGAAGTGGAAGAAGAAGTAAATGAACATGATGATGTGGTTGCAGCTGATAATATAATTTCCCTCTCTCAAGGACAGTTATATGCTGATGATGATGAGCAGGTATGTGAAACACAGAATACTTGTCAACAAATTGATGGCAACACTGTTGAACATGCAGTTGAGAATGCAGACTTTGTTGAAACAAAAATTGCTGATATTGTTAATGCAGATTTAGTTCAAAATGAAAATGCTGATATTGTTAATGCATAAAATGAAATTGCTGATATTGGGCATGAAATTGAAAATGACCAATTGACATTGCCTAGCCAAGTAAACCCACCATCATGGCTGGCAGAAAACATGATTAATTTGAATGCCCATAGTGTCTCAAGAACCAATGAACAAAGCATGAACATGCCTTCACAAGTGGCTGAATTGAATAGTGAAATTGTTCATTTTTTTGTGGACAATAGATCAGTGGAAGAAGATGGAGGACATAATGAGGCAGCAGATGAAGAGAACAATATAGTTCAATCAAGTGCCACAGATACTGAAGTGCCAAGCAATGACATGCAGGTGGGAGGGAGGGAGAAGTTACTTGGGCGGTTCTTAAAGCTACCAGTAGAAAGAGTGTCGATGAAAAAGAAGCAAGGAACAGCCAGTAGTCTTCGTTTGGGGCGAAGTTCACAGTTAGTCACCTTTGAAGACTATATAAAGCTCCTTGTTGAGTCTGAAAATAAGAAAATGGAAATTCAGGAATTAAAACAGAAAAAAAAAAGATCAAGCCAAGGAGAAGAAGGCATCAAGGGCTATTGCAGCACAACGTCGAGCAGATGAAAGGCTTGAAAGAGAGAGAGCAAGGCAAGAGAAGGAGCAACAAAAACAAATCTCAAGACAGGAAAAGGAAGCAAGGAAGGCTCAACAAATGCTTGAAAGGGAACAAGGGTTGACTCATATGGTCGACATAAATGCAAGCACAGTTGATGAGAATGAATCCAGGAACATGTCCAACACATTGGACAACATTGCAAATAATACAACATTATTCCAAGACCTCATAAACATTCAAGTGCCTCACTATCAAAATCGGGGTTTACCCACTTGCCTTATTCCTACCACGGGAGGTGTGAATTCAATGTATGCTCATTAGACACCTCCACTTAACGCAAGTGTGAGGTACGGGTACTCAATTCCTCCATGGTTGGAAGGGACAAATTGGTCTCAATTATATGGCAGCAATCAACCACCACCTAATCAAGCCTTCTTAGGAAGGCCAACCTACTTGGCTCAATCAGGCAACTTAGGGTTTGGCACTGAAGATTCTCAAGGCCATAAAGAATAGGAGTGTTAGATGTTTTTGGATGTAACCACATTATGATGTGGATTTTTGGATGGACTATATGTTTGGTTTCAAATCGGTGATATGTTAGAATGATTGTGATAGGGCTGTCATATTAACACTTTTGAAGACTGTTTATGAAGAAAGATATCTTCCCAACCATACTTTTATCACTTCCTATGCTTAAGGATATATCTGAAATGTAGAAAAACACATAGTGAATGTAATTTTGTTTTTCATAATTAAATCATTTTTTTTAGGAAAATAAGGTAGCCTAACAGCATAATCAAAACCAATCTAGTTATATCTACCTAACATGAGATGTTAATCTAAGGGTTCAATAGATACAATCTCTTCGTACATCATTATAGGCAGCTAGTTGGATCCATTACCCAACTTCTATTTGTTGTGATCATCTCAAACAAGACTCCCAAAGTATGAATTTTGACGCCCTACTCTCCATAACTGTTGACGCCCTACTCTCCATATCTTGCAGCGTTTGACAAAGTAAATAATTTTTATCGTTCCATTTCGGGAATCCATGGTGCCATGGCGGCTTGTACCAGGGATTTCTGAGATCCAAGTAAGACACTTAAAAGTGTTTCTGGTAAATACCAGAAACACTTTTAAGTGTCTTACTTGGATATTTACCAGAAACACTTTTAAGTGTCTTACTTGGATCTCAGAAATCCCTGGTACAAGCCGCCATGGCGCCATGGATTCTCGGAATGGAACGATAAAACATATTTACTTTGTCAAATGCTACAAGATATGGAGAGTAGGGCGTCAACAGTTATGGAGTGTTAGATGTTTTTGGATGTAACCACATTGTGATGTGGATTTTTGGATGGACTATATGTTTGGACTTTTATATCTTAATAGATCTCAGATTTCCTTTCAACTACACTAAGTATAATCATGGGACTGTTTAAATGTGAATATCTATATGTATATTTTTTTAAGGGACTGTTTATGAACATACCTAGGAGCTAATTTTTTATGAGACAAAACTAGTTTCAAATCGGTGATATGTTAGAATGACTGTGATAGGGCTGTCATAGTTTTTGAAGACTGTTTATGAAGCAAGATATCTTCCTAGCCATATTTTTATCACTTCTTATGCTTAAGGATATATCTGAAATGCAGAAACACACATAGTGAATGTAATTTTGTTTTTCATAATTAGATGATTTTTTTTTAGGAAAATAAGGTAGCCTAACAACATAATCAGAACCAATCTGGTTATATCTACCTAACATGAGATGTTAATCTAAGGGTTCAATAGACATAATCTCTTCATACTTCACTATAGGCATCTAGTTGGATCCCTTACCCAACTTCTATTTGTTGGGATCATCTCAAACAAGACTCCTAGTCTAACCTAACATCTAACTTTAATGTGGTCGAGTGCTTCTCATTGTACCTTAAGGTTATGATATACTTTACCAACATAAGATACTACAAATCATTAGAATCGAGAGTAATTTCTTAATTAATTATATGAAGTGCTCTAAAACTGTAAAGTTGAAACACATGCTACATCAAGTTGTTTGCAGTATTGACTGCATTTAACATCATCGCAATACATCCACTTTGTCATGGATGAGAAATGCACAAAAAGGTTATACGGCATGCACTCTTGTTAACTACAGGGCTTAGCTGGAGTATGCTACAAATATGTATTTTGAAATAGCAGAATAATGTTGAGAAGTCATTTGGATGCACTGAAAGAAGAAAGAAATGTCTCTAAAGGAAATTTCAGTAAAAGAAAAATGTCTCTAAATGTCTCAAAGTGCAAATGTTATATTCACTAGATATTGACTAGATTTCCCTTCACTAGATTTCGGTGTGAAATGTCTCATCTTATATTCACTATATTTCCCATGCATGGGCTGGAAGTGACACTTAACAACATGAATAAACAATGGCATCATTTTTTGGAAACAATGTCATCACCAGATGATGCAACTAAGGAAAATGAATAACAGTTAGTAGCAACAGAAAATGCAACAGAGCAAAAGAACTAATAGTAGCCAAGGACTAATTGTAAAACCCATATAAATTTAAACAGGTAAGATTAAGTTGAATGGATAATTAATCCCATTCAAACAAGTAAGATTAAGTTGAATGGATAATTAATCCCATGTTTTTAGAATCAATTAAGTTGAATGGATAATTAGTCCCATGTTTCTAAAATCGATTAATTAGTCCCATGTTTTAAACGTGTAAGATTAAGTTGAATGGACAATTAGTCCCATATTTTTAGAATGGATTAAGTTGAATTGAATGGAAAATTAGTCCCAGGTTGAATTCACAATTAGTACCATGTTTCAAACGATTAAGATTAAGTTGAATGGACAATTAGTCCCATGTTTCTAGAACAGCAGTTATGAATAACAGTTAGTTCAAACAATCGATTCCAAAACTGCAGCAGTTAGTGCAATAGAAACAGAGTTAAACATGCAGATTACAAATCCCAGAGACAGTACACTCCAGTGTCAGTGGTTCAATCACACAGCCTGCCATTCCCTTACACCTTATTGAAAAAGCAGGTTGGTAAAAACAAACTAGCAAAAGAAAGAACGGAAAACAAAGAATTCATACCAGCAATAAAAGGTTTAACTTAGTCAAATGTGATGTGGTTTGTATTCCCAACTCATAGATCCGTAGGTTTAGCTTAGTCAAATTTGATGTGGTTTGTATTCCCAACTCACATATCAATAGGTTTAACTTAGTCAAATGTAACGTGTTTTGTCTTCCTAACTCACAGATCAGTTGGTTTTAAAAAAGTTGGAGATCAATTAGGTTTATAAAGGTTTGTCTTCCCAACTCAGATCAGTCAGAAGAAAAGATAACGTGGAAATTATAAAAGAAAGAACGCCATGCAGAGAACTCAAACAAGCAATAAGAGGTTTAACTTAGTCAAATGCGATGTGGTTTGTCTTCCTAACTTAGAGATCAGTAAGGGACAAAGTGGTTTGTCTTCCTAACTTTTCTATAACTTTAACTTTATTCAAATTTGGTTAATATGAGAAGATATTAAAACCTTCCTTACCTGGTTAATATGAAAGTATATAAAAACCCTCCATGCCACAATTTGAATCATCATTTTGACATTTGGTGCTGGAATGTGAACAAAATGTTCAGGAAAAGAATCTCTTAACAAAAATTTAGCTTATTCTATTCAAAGAAGGATAAACTGAAAAATATAAAAGTTTATTCCATTCAAATAGGCAATGAGAAAGTGGGTAATGAGAAAGTGGGTATGGTATGGGTAGATTTCGAGAATATCTAAAAATAGGGTATTGGTAGATTTGGAGAATATCTAAAAATAAGGTATGGGTAGATTTGGAGAATATCTAAAAATATGTGGAACAATAGTAGTAATGAGGTTAAACAATTAACTGGTTAATCATAATAGTATCAAACCATTTCAAATTTCCCCAATATCCCAAAATATGAAGAATAGCAATGAGATCAAACAATTAACCTCTACATCAAATTCTTAGATATTTCTAATTTTTTTATGCCAAATAAGTTCAACACTTTCAAATGCTATAGAATCACAAATTCCAGAAATATCCAAAAGATATAAAACCCTAACAAGCCTGCTTGATAACAAGCTTCGTATCTGAGTTTCCAGTCTTTGCACAATCACTAGTGAATTGACCACAGTATGAGCTAGCAGGTTCCATCCTTTTCCCCTCGTAAGATTCTGTCCTGTAAATGAGAGAGATCATAATGTTTTCCGTGGAGGTGGGATTTCCAGTCGGACGATTTTTATACCAGTGAGAAATTTGAGGGGAAGTTTCCCTCTTATCATTGTCCATTCCTTTAACATGATGTCGGAAATCCCACCTTTAACGAAGTATTTCAGCAAACATCAACCAACATACACAGATATACGACTATATCGGCTCGGCGAACATTCACATACACACCCGAGTATTTCAGCAAACATACACAGATATACAAGTATCTCAGCTCGGCAAACATACACGTACACAACGAAGTATTTCACATACACAGATTTACCAGTATCTCGGCAAATATACATACAACCAAGTATTGCAGCAAACATAGAGGTATACACATGCATATCACAGAATCGAGAAAGACACATGTGCACAAAAACCCTAGACCCTAAACTACATAGGAAGAAGAAATCACAGTGCCAAAACCAGTGCCATGAACAAACATGCCGAAGAAGAGCTAAATTGAACCGAAGTAGATTAGAAGTGTTCATAAACACATGTTTTCAAGTGTTGAAAAACACAACAGTGGGCTGGTAGGAATTATTTTCCTACCAGGAGGTGAAGACGCCACGCCAAATGCAGAGGAAAACGTCGATGTAGGAGCGAACTGACAGCCAGAGCCCGCCACAGTTTGGAAATCCCTGCAAAACCCTCGAAAATAGCATAAATTAGCCAAAATCTCTGTAAAACCCTTGAAAATGCAAGAAACACAACTTCTACAAAAATTACACTCGAAAAAACCTTCGAAAACGAAAAATTACCTTAAAATCATGGTACTTCTGCAAACCAGTAGAGGGGACGAAGTCGTCAACATCTCCCCACAGCATTGAGCAGTCGAGGAGGGCAATTTCACAGTGGAGGAGCAAGCTATGGCGGTCGCAGGAGCCAAACATGTCCACCGCAGGGTGCAGGAGCAACATCAACGAAAGAGTGACAAACCAACAAGGCATCCGAAGAGCAACAGAAACCGCGAGCATCTGGTCAACAGGGGAAGCAGGCATGCACGTGACGCAGGCATGTACTTGCGACCACGGCGAGCTGCGAACAGACTTGCTGAAAAACGCGAAATGCACGGAAGACTCCATGTTGCAAAACGGGTGTGTGAAACCCTAGAAGTACGGCGGGGGAAATCGAATTTACATTCTCACCCACCAAAACACGTCCAACGAGTAGAGGCGGAAAGTGCTCGTGCGATTATGCAGTGCGGCCACGTGTGGTTTGCGGACGTGGGATGGAGCGCCAGATGGCTGACGTCCCTCCCTAGATAGATTGCCCAAAAATATCTGCCGAGGACTCGAACCTTAAGACTTTGCGTGTAGCTTTGGAATTGCAATTTAATTTTTTCACTTTTGTCCGTGGGTATATATGGAAATAATTGGTGAAGATAAAGTATAAAATGTTATTAAAGTAGATTTTTTAATAGCGGGAATTTTTTTATAATTTAGTTGTTAAATTAAAAGTGAGATATTTCTCATTGATTGTTGTTTGTTAATGTTGGTTGTTTTATTAGTAAATGTAATCTAATCTCAATGTAATCTAATCTCAGTGTTGGTCTATATAGGAGTACATGTAGATGTTTAACATTTAACATTTATGTGTTGGATTAATTAAAAAAAAAATTAACATTAAAAACAATAAACATAGAGTTAAAAGCAATAAATAAAAAGTTAAAAGTAATATAAAGATCAAAACATTGAAATGTTCGTTCAATTAATAATAAGAAGTTAAAGTTAAAGTCAAATTGTTATATTTTGATTTTGTTATTCACTTGTGAATAGACTTTCTTACAATACCATAAGCCAATACCATGGCTTATCAATATCACATGTCCAAAAACCATAACTTATTTAACAATCAAAATATTTTTATAACAATATGATAGGATTCTTAATCATGGATATTTACTCTCACTTTATCGTGGATGTTATTAACATGTAAATAGTTTTTGTTAGAATACCATGGGTCAATACTATGGCTTATCAATACTACATGCCCAAAAAATGTTGAAAATGGCACCAAGAAAGATCCTAATTTAATTTTCCCTTGAATTAAATTAGAAGAAAAGTATAATTCCACATCTCATGACAACTTGTACGAGTTAACTAAGTTTGACTTAGTTGGACTTGAGTCATGTAGAGTGTCTCCTACTTTATAGGAGCCGAGGTTGAGTTTATTTTGAGTTGTAATTAATTAATTTAGTAAATCCGTGTTAGATTTAGTTAAACTAGTTCCAAATATTCGAGGAACTAGTGGGAGATCAAGTAGTGGGGTGTGTACTCTCTGATCAACCAGTTAACAGATAAATCAATCATAAATAACTCATGCATGTAAGATATACGAGTTACCTAGTTGCAATTGGAGTTCAAGGGCATTGTACTATCAGTTGTATAATCATCCAAATTGTATAGGTGGTGCATGCAGTGAGAAGAAGGTCTATGATGGATTGTGTATTTGTGGATGAGGAAATGCCCTAATTAATAGGGGCTAATTCCCAAGGAAACATCACAAGGAAATAGGGACTTGGGAAAGCAGAAATTTGGTTAAGTATTGACCAGAGTAGCCTTGTGAAGTTGTGAGACATATAGAGATAGTGTAGAGGTTGCTTGGGCTTGAGAAAAGCATTATAATATTTTCATATTTTCTAACTAATGCAATATATAGATAGCGAGGTTTTTAGCTGTGGCTTTCCCCATGAAATCATTGTGTAATGTGTTTATTGAATTCTTTCTCTTGTATGCTTTGTGATTTCACGATCGTTTAAATTGTTTCCACTGATTGGTAGAGTAGATTCGAGTCTATTGTTTTAGTAAATTACAATTAGCAGTTTGAATCTACAAGGAATCTCTACATGGTATCGGAGTTGAAATCTCTATACAAGAGAAGAATACGAAGTTATCTTTGTAGGAGTAATGAGTTTTGCAAATATATTCTTCAGAGCTAGCAGCAGGATCATGATGGCATTCTATGGTTTGACGATCGAGTATGTTGTTGAGGGTAGCTCGAATTAGATTACTTGGAAGGACCGGATGGAAGCAATCATGAAAGATAATGGGTTGAAGGAATACATTGATAGCAATGTTCCAAAACCAGTAGTTGCAGATGCACAAGCTCTAACATAATGGAAGAAGAACGTATCCAACGCAAGAAGGATCTTACTAGAAGGAGTTCGAGATCATATTGTATCGAACCTCCATGGGAAGGGGAATCCATATGCAATGTGGAAGGCCTTGAAATAATCGTTTCAGAACAATAGTGACCATAAGAAGCTAGCACTGAAGGACAAGCTTCGTAAAATCAAGTTGGAAAAGGGAGACACAATACCACAATACTTAAGCAAGTTAACCCAATGTTTGGATGATCTTGGGAGTGTCACTGTTACAGTTTCTAAAGATGATCTAGTTAACCTAGCACATCTAGGCCTTCCCAAGGGATGGAACAACTACCAGGATTCGATAAATGGGAGGGAGAAGCTACCAGAGTGGGATCGTTTGTGGTCCGACTTGGTATAAGAAGAGATATAATAGAACACCAGAGATGGATCCTCATCCAAGCATGATGATGGTGAGAACTATGCCTTGGTTGGAAATGAAAAGAAAGGGAAAAAGAAGAAATCCCAATCCAAATGAGATTCTGTTCAGGCAGGCAAGAAGAAGGACTGTCAAAGATTAAATGTTTTCATTGTCATGAGCTCGGACACTATTCTATAAAGCTTATGCACAAGAAGCCCTTAGGAGGAGCGGTAGGTGAACCTCTTACTTCATGATTCGAGTTGGATTTTACCCTCATTACATGCATGGTGACATTGATGATGGGTAGTTTGTGGTATCTATATCGTGGAGCCTCATTCCATATGACGGGAAACAAAAAATATTTCAGCGTGGAGGAGAAGGATTTCTAGATGCACATCGAGATGGGAGATGATGGAAGGTATAACGCGACCGGTATCTGTATTGTTACTTTTCAGAGGGAGTCTGGTTCTCCTCTCACATTAAAACATATCATGTATGTTCTAGGTTTGAAGAAGAATTTAGTTTCAGTTGCTATGTTGGAAGACCGTGGCTACGATGTGATATTTAGTAAAGGAAAGGATTTCCTTCGTCACATAGACATCGAACAAGTAAAGTGGAGTAGGGTTCGAGTAAAGAACCTCTACAAATTGGATGTAGAATATTGTGCTTCTTTGAGCACAAAAGCAGAGAAGGTGCAGAGCTAAGACATCGGTGAGTTATGGCATAGGATACTTGGCCATTTTCACCATGGATATTTTAAGATCATGCAACATATTTCTACAAGACTTCCCAAGGGTGCACTAGAGTAGTGTGATACATGCAAAGGGTGTACATTGGGGAAGTACACCAAATCCACTTTTCGTGACAAGGATAGTCAAGTGCAAGAAGTCCTTGAAAGAGTTCACTCAGATGTATGTGGACCGTTCTCGATAGCCTCCGCAGCCAAGCACAACTATTATGTGATATTTGTAGATGATTTCTCATGTAAGTGTTGGATTTTCTTCATGTAGAAGAAAGATCATACATTCTCAAAATTTTGTGAATTTAAAGAACTTGTTGAGAAAGACACAACCAAGAAAGTGAAGTCTCTCAGGAGCGATAATGGTAGATAATATATGTCAAATGAGTTCAAGAACGTATATGAATCAGAAGGCATTCGACGAGAGTTAATAGCACCCCATAACCTAGAGAAGAATGGTGTTGTTGAAATAAAAAACATAGGTATTGTGGGAGTTGCATGGGTGATGTTGCATGATCAGGGCCTACTGTTGCACTAGTGGGTTGAAGCATGCAACAAAGAAGTATATGTGTGGAACAAGAGTCCTCATCAGATTATCGAGATGAGTACACCAACATAATATTTTTCAGGTAAGAAACCAAATGTGGCACACTTCAATATCTTTGGTTCATCAATTTACTATCATGTTTCCAAGGATGCAAGGAAAAATCTAGAACCAACAACTTAGTTGGGAATATTTGTGGGGTCCACTGATACACCTCACAACTATCAAGTGTACCTTCCATCTCACAAGGAAAAAATTGCTCGTAGAGATGTGAATTTCAATGAAGAGAAGGCCATGAGATGTTCCCTTGAGAGGGATAATTAGTTACATGAAGATGAGAAGCTTTTAGCTCCAAAGAAAGAACCTTAGGATTTTTTGGAGCATCCACAAGCAGAAGAGAAAAGAGTGGAAGCACCCACTCATGGAGAGAAATCCAGAGATAGAAGAAAGTGCATCAGAGAGGCTAAAAAATTGATGCATGATGTTAGAGACAATGTGGGAGCACCCACATCACAATGCAGGTAGAGGAGGTCACAAGATCAGTACACTAGCTACATGGATCTGATGAGCGAGAGTGTAGAGACTGAGCCATCATCATTCGAGGAAGTAGTGAAAAAGTCAGTATGGGTTGATTCCATGGTAGAGGAATATGAATCCATTATCAGGAACAATTCTTGGGAAGTTGTCCCAAGGCTAGAGGAAAAGTCAGTTGTACGTTCCAGGTGGATCTAAAAGGTGAAGACAGCAGCATATGGGAGTGTTGAGAAGCACAAGGCCATATTTGTGGCCAAGGGGTTCTCTCAGATGGAGGAAATTGATTAGGAGGAGACCTTTTCTCTAGTATCGAGGTACTCTTCAATAAGATTAATTCTACTAGTTTCAACATGGATGGGATGGAAGATACATCATATGGATGTGAAGACAACTTTCCTTAATGGAGTTATTGAGGAATATGTGTACATAGAGAAGCCTGAAGGATTTCAAATCTTCGATAGAGATTCACATGTGTGCAGACTCAAGAGAGTGATGTATGGATTGAAACAAGAACCTCGTGCTTGGTACACCAGGACCGAAAACTATTTCACTGAGTTGGGCTTCACCAAAAGTGAAGCAGATGCAAACCTTTACCATATTGTGGTTGAAGGTAAATTGTTGATTATAGTATTATATGTCGATGATTTAATTATAACAAGTAATGAGAATCTGATAAAATATTGCAAAGAGGATTTGGAAAGAGAATTCGAGATGAAAGACATGGGGCTCATGCATTATTTCCTTGGTTTGGAAATTTGGCAAGGAGATAGGGAACTATTTATCTCTCGAGGCAAGTATGCTAATGAGATACTAAAGAAATTTCACATGGAGATCGGCAAACCCATGGAAAGTTCTGAAACTCCTCTACAGGGAATTGGAGGAAGGAATATGCTACTTCAGACGAAGTAGTAGATGTTACCATTTACAGGCAACTTGTGGGTTAACTTATGTACTTGTTGAAGACACGACCCGACATGTGTTATTCAGTTAACCTGCAACTTAGTCAAGCAATGGTTAAGCCAACCAAATTATATTGGAAGGCAGCCAAACATGTGTTGAAATACCTCAGAGGAACCACTCAGTTTGTTCTTTGGTATATACAGACAAAGGAAGTGAAGCTAGAAGGTTTCACAGATGCATTATTGGGTAGGGATTCCATAAGACAAGAAGAGCACATCATGATGAATCTTTAGTATTGGGTTAGAAACGATTTCATGGTACAATAGGAAACAGATATCATTCACACTCAGTTCAACAGACGCAGAGTACATGGCTTCTAGTCAAGCAACTTGTGAGGTTGTCTCGATGAAAATTTCCTTGTTATGTTATTTGGTCAGAAAATGGCTCCTACAGTGATTTATTGTGACAATCAGAGTTGTATCCACTAGTACAAAATGACTAATTAGTTACTAAAAAAAGGACTCAAATTTGCATATAAATGACCATTTTTCAATCTGTGACCAATAGTAGCTAATTTACATTATCTTATAACGCGACCAAATTTTACTCGTTTTTAGCTTAGTCAATAATTGGTTGTCTCAATTTTATCATCTAGACATATATTTAGTCATAAATTTGGTCATTAATTTAGTCATTGATTTAGTCATAAATTTGGTCATTAATTTAGTCATTGATTTGGTCATTGATTTAGTCATTAAATTCCACAATTAATGATCAAATATACAACAACAAAATATATTACTATATGATTACCAAAAAAATTCAATTAATGACCAAAGAAATATGACTAAAGAAATATGACCAAAATGTTGGTAATGTTATATGATACTGTAAGTTAGCTACTAATAGTCATATATATGCAAATTTTAGTCATCATTTGAAACCAATTAATGACCAAATAAATATGACTAAATTTTAGTTGTGTTATAAGATAATGTGAATTAGCTACTAATAGTCATATATATACAAAATTTAGTCACCATTTGTAATCAAAAATTTATCATCTGCAATAATCATTTATTTTTTTTTGGTAGTTTTATATTCATTATATAAACGACTGATTTCGTAATTTATATTTATTTCATTTAATTTCATTCATAATCATTATAAATGACTAATTTAGTCATATATTCATTTCATTTGTATTCATCATTAATCAATATAAACTCCTAATTTAGTAGATTTAGATTGATTTAATGTGTTCATTATTAATTAACATAAATTAATTAGTATGATTTTGCAACTAAATTATTAAAAAAAACGTCATACAATGTGCATGTTCATCAAATATGATAACACAAAATTACATACATTAATTATAAGACTAAGTAATATCAAGCGCAAATAAAAATAATTTCAACCACATAAATTTTATTATATAAAATGTCAAGAATTACAATATGATTTTCCAACTTAATATTGGTTGGACTACAATTTACACATGAAATATTGTTTCATCATTTCAAAACATTATCAATGTGTTGCCAAGGCATTGCAAGTGAATTCACCAACTCTAAAGATTTGACCATCAATCTCTATGTGTGTGTCTTATGCAATATATTGGCTCTAAGGGTATCACTAGACTGGTCATCTTCTCTTTCTCATTTTGAATTTGTCACTCCATTATTATTGTTCTCCTCTTTCTTCAATTCATGCTTCTTACCATCAATATTGAGTTCCTCTCTTGAAAATGAAAGAAGATACAATGCGAGTATAAGATGTGAAAGAATATGAATACTTGAATATAAAATAAAGTAGATTATAAAATATTTATATGACATATACCTCAACATCAACAATATCAATGCCATTTTCCCCCATAAAAACAAGAAACTTGAACAAGTTTTCTTCAGTTGGGGATAATGGTCATTATGTGGCCATATGACCTACATAAACAAAGAAAATAAAACATCACCATAAAAATAACACCTTGTTAACTTAGTTATATTCAACCTTCAGAGAAAATTTAGGCATAATCATGCCAACTAAGTTACATGTTAAAAAACTCAGGTTGTAGATAACTTGTTAAAACAAATAATCTGAGATATGATGTTTAACCCTTGTCATTTTATTCTCAACAGCATTTCATTCTCTAACACATGAATTTGGTCAAGTATATAAACAACCTGTGCTCAAATAACAACATGAAAGTAAAAATTTTTAATAATCGCGAAAATATTTTAACACAAAACAACTAAAAGGATTTTAATTAATATCATGTAATGCTAAACTCACCTTCAATATTTGGATGATTTTTAAATGGAGATGATACCAAGTATTTTCAATTTCATAGTTAAAAACAAAACAAAATAAAAAGAAACATTCAAAATACAATCAAACAATAAAGAGAGGATATCATAGAATGAACATTGCAATTATAAGAAATTTGTTTACCTGACCACCAATGTCTTGTCTAGCATTCTTAAAACATTTTCTTGCCCAAAATAACCATGAGGTGAAAGAATCACAACATTAAAAACCATAGGAATCCCTACTACAAACATTTCCAAAGTCAATGGCTCAAGTGCCTGAAGGATCTCGAACAACAAATGAATCATATCCAAGACATGCTCTGCATTGTCTCCCCATCCTTTTTCCAATCCCATTTCTTGTAACCTACCCACACCAGAATCAAGTAACAATCAAACGAAGGCATTGACATTTTTTTAATCTTTTATATCTATAAAATTTGAATCTTATTTTTTTTAAGAACATATAAATTCATATTTAAAGCCATCATGTCATGAGAAGGTATCAATCAAGTAGGACATCATAAAAATCGACCTTAATGAGGTCCTCAAACAATTCCTACAATATCAATATTTTTCTTGTTGTGATATCTTGGGTAGAAAAAATAACATATCTGCAAAAGAAAAATCCATATATTAATTGAGTTCAAATTTTGTATATGGTGTATTCGTAGACAACTTTTTAAGATGGTCTTCTGCCTTTACCAAAGCAGACTGTAGTTTGGTTAAACTCTATATCCTTTCATTCAACATCAATTTCTGCAAGATAAATGTCACGCATTATTCTTTTCCATTTCTCATCATGCTACAAATGATAAATTTAAAGTCACATAAAACCAAGATAAACCCTTTTTTCTAACCTTCATTTCCTGGTTATACATACCTATCTCCCAACCTTGTTAAAATAATATGCTTTAAATTATTCAAAGAGTAGAATGAATTTTCTACAAAAAATTGGTGGTCATCATGATATTAATTATAAGCTCCATAAAGAAAGTTGTCATTTGGGTTTATCTATGGTGGTTGTGAGGAATGATTATTATCCTTCCCACCTAGTTTCAATTTCCATAAGTGACGTGTTGAGCTCATAAAAAGCATATTGGTGTAATGACATTGAACCTCTTTTTTTAACTGGCATTCAACAAGGTAAATATTTTGGTCACCATTCTTTCTAATTCACTCCAAAAACAATTGGCCAGTTGCTACATAAGTGATTTGATAGATGCAAATTGTGAATTCTTTCCTACCATATGGCTTGTTTCATCCTAGAATTCATTTGCCTTACCAAAAAAATCGAATTGTATTCAATCAAAAACATATGTGGTATTGACAGAGTCAATTCAACTAAATCACCCATTTCCAACTTTTGACAAGGATCACTAATGATTTTTTTATTCACTCTTGGCCTCAACTCCTCTTTTATTAGCAAATCATTAGATGTAAAAAGTGAACCGCCATAAGTTATTTTGTCTAGAAAATCCTTCACAATCAAATTTGGAGGTAGTTCTTGCACAGTCATCTATTTAACAACAATAATCAATCCTTTATTCATGAAATTGATATGATGGTAGAAATTTCAAAAAACATACATAACAAATTGTGTAAAATATTAGAAAATGAATTTCAAAACAAATAGATTGCAAAGCAACTACATCATAATATGGTGTTTTTAAGAATACCATACTCAATTTATCATCTTACATAATTAGAAGGAGACTATCATTTGTGCCACATTTTTGGGCTGCAAAATTTATCCATATGTGGGAAACCATCTTTATAGGAAGGGAAAGGGCATGGTGGTCTCATGTATGCATCTTGGGGAGATAACCGTAGTTTAGTGTCCATAATTTCATTGTTCCACATTAGCACCCATCATGCCCATTCGACCATCTGAACAATGAAGGAAGAGTGTGTTTCATCACCCTCCTTGTACCTCCAGTGTGCAACAACTCAAACTTAACTTATTGATGCATTTCTTTAGTATATATTTGTATTTCCAGTGGAAGACCATCATCCCGAAAAACAACAGTATGAAAATACTGATACCTAAAGTGTTTGGGCCACAACAAGTGTTAGGAGAGTAACCCAAAAAAATCCATTGGTTTATGCCTAACCTAATATACAAATGACGTAGCTTCAATAGAGCGGAATGATGTATATACCAAATCAAGGAAAGCATAAAATATATATCCTTTGTATACACAAACGTAGTGCGAAATTAAAATTCCTATATTTTGGGATTGATAGCAATGAAAAATATTTTCAAAGGGGATGTTGATGAATGATGTAAGTAGAAGCATTCATTATCCAACATTTCCAATGGAATTTTCAAAAAAATTAACAATATCTTATCAAGAAATAGTGCAAATTTCGCCACCACCACCATGCAAACTACTTGATATGATTTGTGATATGCCATTTGAGTTGTAAATTATCCTATAATACCTCAAAAATTTCATCCACATATTTGCAGCAATTGATTTGAATGCCCTATTTCACGAGAAATTTCATCATATGATTTTCTACTTCAAAATGTATGATGATCATCAAGAAGGGGTTTTTTAAAAGAACCTTCCTCGCCTATACTACCACTATATGATCTGAGGATATCCCTTGTCATAATTTATCGACCTCCTCGAAGCTCAAGTGGAATGAAACCCCAACAATAGTGGCAAATAATATAAATGTTTTGGATGTGCCCAACACATCAATCAAATATAGGAATCTAACTGAAACAATTACATTAAATATCCAACAAATTGTTGTAGTAATGCCTCCACACATCTATATTTTGAAGGATAAATTTAAGAATTGATTGTCCATGGAAGTGGTCCCATGCTAGGTGAGAAGAAAGCTATATATAAAACCAAGCCATGAAAAATAAGCCAACCATAGCTAATTGAACCCACATCACAGTTCCAAGAGCGAAAATGATGGGAATAGTATTTCTCGAATGTTGTTTTTTTTATTAATGAGGTATGAGGGCATTAGTTCTACCAGAGCCCCCAATACGACACCCAACCTTATCCTTTTTTCAACATGACATATGGGTTGCACAAACCCAAGCGAAAATGGGACCCTGGTTGGGAAGGCCTCATACTCTGTTGAACTCAACAGTGAATCGAGGCCCTGTTAGATATATAGAGCTACTAAAATAACAAGTTTTAAACCCTATATGACCTTTAAATCCCTAGAACTTGCAACAATACCCTTGTTAAGAAAGCTTGAAATTTGAATAGTTTAGGGAGATGGCAAGGGTTTCATTGCATAAGGACACAAATTTTTGATCCCAAGACTAATTATTTTCTTGATTGTGCTACTGGAATGAGCCTTATATTTCAATAGAGGTAGTCTCGCAGAAGCTTGACACTGAAATTTGCGAAGAAAAAAAAATAGTGTTTACACTTAGGAAATCAATTCTGGTAATCTTACTGCTATCTATAATTTGTTGAAGGGACATCATTGGGATATGATGGAGGAATTATCATATGAATTGATTCCATGTGTTTTAATTCAAGTATTGCTTGAAACTCAAGATAATGTTGTATTGGAATTACAATTATTCAACTGGTTATAAAAACAACATATTCAGCAAACTATACAAGTTGACTTAACTCTGATTCATATATTGATAAGGGAAAAGTTTTATAGGGATGTACAAGTTGTAAAGGTTTGTTATGTTATTTCCTGCAAGGATCAAACCTCAATTTTAGGCATTTTTAGGGCATTAATTTCTACATATTTAGGCTATTTGGTACCTATTGTGAAAATTTCGAGATCCCAGATCTAAGAATACCTCGAAAACAAGTTGAACTACTTCTCCTACTTGCAAATATGAATTAAACAAGTTATTTAAGATTACTTCTTCAAATATTGAAGAAATTACTGAAGCAACCTTAACCCATTAAAATACATTTGTGAAATCAGAAACTGAGCAAGAAAGAATAATCCAAACACAAGACTCATCGTTATTTTTGGACAATTATCCCCGGAAAAATCCAATGCGGGAAAATTGGTGCAACAAATATGAGGGTTTATATATTATGTAGTAATTTTCAGAATACAAATCTGGGATGCCTTTCTGGAAATCCCTGCAGAGAATATGAATGACAAAGAGTTAGTGAGAGAAATCTCACACTGATCTGGAAGCTTGACTGACGAAAAACCATGGATCTGAGATCTCTCCACTGTGATGCACAGTCTCTACGTCACTCTGCATGGGGACTGTATGCCTTCTGCATAGCCGGTCTTCTACTAGATGGATCTTACCTTCTAGCCTCTTCTGGTCTCACACCCCAAATGTCTGGCACTAGATATGGCTGACCCTCAACTAAATATGAATTTCCTCAAGGCTGCATCACTGGCTTTGCGTGGGACTGCGCTGCCTCTGTTGATCTGCTCTTTTCCTTCTCTGTTGTGTATTCTCCAACTCAGGAAAATCTCCAACCATAATTACTTCCCCTCACTGCAATCAAGAATAACTTAGATCTGATTTTCATCCAAGCACTTGCTCCATCAGAAAAATTCGATCTCTAGATCCTCTTGGTGTGTCTTATAAATGACCCTCAAGCCTTCCTTTATAGTCTTCTCGTTGGCAATTCAATGATCGACATTAGATCTCCAATAAACGGCTATGATTAAATTAGAACTGATCTGCTTTTTCTGGAAGTTTCATCCACAATTTACATAAATACTGATTAATTATTTTAAATTCGTAAGTTATACTTAGGGTCCTCATTAAAAATAATTAATTTTCCTTATAAAACTATTTCTGAGTGGAATTTCCCAAAAAAAATTATGGGTTATTTGTAATGCATGTGTCTAAGCCTCTCCATAAAATTTTGGGCTTAGATCACATCTGATACTACCAAAAATCAACACTCCCACTTAGCGAGGAATGTGCTCTAACAGACATGCCTTGCTGCATATTACTCTGACCCTGAAGCATCTCCCTCTGCGCTGATGATGTTTGACATGCTGCCCATCAATCACTGCTCTGCAACTGCATTGTACTGTTGCTGACCCTTCCACGATCAACACTGCATCCATACTGCAACGCCCTCTCAAATGTTGCATATGTTGCTAGCACTGCCATTTCTAACACTGCATTGCAACTCAATTGCTGAGAGAAGAAACTGAAAACGTACAAAAATATGAACAAGTGTTTAGGATGCATCTCAGTGTTGAAGACACTGACCACTGATAGCTACTGTTTTCCCTCTTATGCACTGTGTTGGTGCTACTCTGCATTGCGCTATACTACTGCAAATTTTCTCTACGTTTCTCAAAGGTTTGTGCTGCTAACCACTACAACTATCATCTCTGCATTCCGCTACACTGATTGAAATCTCCTCCAGGGTGCTACCGCTGATTGTGGGCACCCGTAGCAAGGTTGTGATCAGATAGGTGGACTCCTCCAGGATCATGCCCAACTGAAGTTCTTGTAAACTTACAAATCAATATATCCCCATCCCTCTCCTAGATATGTGTTTGCACTCAAGGCGTACTCCTCATCATTGATATTCGTGGTTGCAACCTTCAGATCATGCTTCTCATCCTTGTCCTTTTACTTCAAAGGACACTGTGAAGTGTAGTGACCAATTTCACCACACTTGAAGCATTTGATCTTCAAGACATCTTTCTTATGTCTCCGTTGCTCCTCTTTTCCCTTGGATACAAGGGTTGCATCCTCCTCTTGCTTCACCTTCGTTCCACTACCACTGCTACTGTCAAGTTTTCACTTGACCAAGTCTCTTCGCAACTCTTCTTGCTGAACAGAAGCCCACATATCTTTCGAGCGTGGCAAGGTAGCTCTACCCAGGATGCTCTAGACAAATACTTGCCAATATTTGGTGACTGTATTCAATGTGAGTATCACCATCGCTGAAGAAGAAGGGGTAGACCCCACGACTACAAGTTGGTCATGGATTTCCTGAAGCCTCGTTAGGAATAGAATAATGTGCTACCCTCTCCACATCTGCACCATCTGCTCAATTTCTTTTCTAAGTACATCTTCTGCTGCTCAGAATATCCCTCATATAGTGTGGCTAAGGTTTCCCACATTTCCCTAGCAGTTCCTTTGCTCACAATGTAGGACACAACATGGTCCTTGACTCCATCCAGGAGTAGCTTTTTCGCCTTTGCCATATCAGCCTTGTACTTTTTCAATGGATCTAGATATGTTGGGATAACTACTGTGTTCCCCACGAATAACTTAAGATCATAGTCATCTAGAAGACAAGTCATCCTTGCCTTCCAAATCACGTAGTTAGAGGCTCCCTCTAACGGGTCGTGATCACAAAGCCCATGAGTTGCCATGGCCATAAAATATGTTGAATATTCTCCTCTAGAAAAACTAGAAAAAATTATGCAATCCTTATGGAGCTCGTAGATCTGTTGTCTGGAACTGTTGCTTAGATCTCGGAAAAACTAAAATTTCCCTACTAGAAATTTTCTGAGAGAGAAAATTCCCTCACTGTGTTGTTTCTTCCTCTTCTGACATATTATTCCTGGCAAAATAAAAAATATTCTTGCAGAACCACGTCTCACCATATCTGATTTGAGGCTCTGTGTTTCTTCCTCTAGCTAGGAAAAAATTCGATCTGGAGATCTTACCTCTCTGTCGACTCACTCAAAGAGAGATCTATTCGGAAATTTCAGCCTTCAGGCTTGGATTGCGCAATCCCTTTGGGGATTCGAACTGCTACTTTTTGCAACTTTTCAGCCTCCGTCATGCACTAGATCTTCTCTTCCTATTTCACTATGCAAGCTTTGATACCATGTGAAAATTCCTAGATCCCAGATCTAAGAATCCATACTGCGACAAGATGAACTACTTCTACTTGCAAATCTAAATAAAAAAAGTTATCTAAGATTACTTATTAAAATATCAAAGCAATTACTGAAGAAACCTTCACCCATTAAAATACATTTGTGAAATAAGAAAATGAGAAAGAAATAATAATGAAAACACATGACACCATTATTTTTGGGAAATTGTCCCCAGAAAAACCCAATGCAGGAAAAATGGTGCAACATATTTGAGGGTTTATATATTATGCAGTAATTTTTTGCATACAAATATGGGATGCCTTTCTAGTAATCCCTGCAGAGAATATGACTGACAAATAGTTAGTGAGATAAATCTCACACTGATCTGGAAGCCCGACTGACCAACAACCCTGGATCTGCAAGCAGTCCACTATGTTGCGCAATTTCTATGTCACTCTGTGTGGGGACTGTGTTGCTTCCATGTAGCTGGTCTTTTGTTGGATGAATATGCCCTTCTGGCCTCTTATGGTCTCACACACTGGCTTTGTGGCACTGGATCTGGCTGACCCTTAGCTGAATACGAATTTATTCAAGGTTGGAGCGCTGCCTCTGCGTGGGACTGTGTTGCCTCTGCGTAGTTGCTACACTGCCTTTGTTGATTTGCGCTCTACCTTCTCTACTGTATATTCTCTGGCTGAGGAAAATCTCCAATCGGAATTAATGCCCCTCACTGCAATCAAGAATCACTTAGATATGATTTTCGTCCAAGCACTTACTTCGTTAGAAAAATTCGATCTCGAGATCCTCTGAGTGTGTCTTACAAATGACCCTCAAGCCTTCCTTTATAGTCTTCTCGTTGAAAAATCAACGACTGAGATTAGATCTCCAATCAATGGCCGAGATTAGATTTGCTAAGATTAAATTAGACTTGGTCTGATTTTTTTGGAAGTTTCATCCACAATTTACATTAATACTGATTGATTATTTTAATTTCCTAAGTTAGACTTAGGGTCCTCATTAAAAATAATTAATTTTTCATATAAAACTGTTTATGGGTGGAGTTTCCCAAAAAAAATTCTCAGTTATTTATAATGCATGTGTCTAAGCATGTTCACAAAATTCAGGGCTTAGAGCACATCTGACACTACCAAAAATCAACACCTATAGTCCTTAACAAGTTGAACATGACTTGTGCATAATGTCAAATGATGCCAGAAGTCATTGACATATTACAAGTCTTTGCACGTGACGTTCATTGTTACAATATGCTTCTTAAATCTTTAGATCATATTGAACAACTGGAATTAGTGATGGAAATCTTTAAAGAATTGCAAGAAAGGGGATTTTTTCCTACTAATACTTGGAATTATGTTGTTGAAACTTTTTATTATAGGGGTAAGCTACCAAAAGCCCCCAAAATTATACAAGCCATCCATCAAACAGGCTACATTTTTTAATTTTGTACATATGATTTACTTATTGATGGATATTGCAAGAATAGTAGAGTGTCAAAGGCTCTTGATCTTGTGAATGATCTCATTTCACAAGGAGGATTTGTGCCTAAAATTAAAACTTACAATACACTTATCAAATATCTCTGTAGGATAGGTAATTTGAAGGATGTCAACTTCCTCCTACAACAAATTCATCAAAAGAGACTGAAACCAAACTTTGAAATTTATACAGTTTTAATTGAAACTCATTTGCAGAAGGGAGGCATTGGACATGTTACCCTAAGCTACACAATCAGATGCTAGAACATGGTCCTCTCCTTGACATGGATAGATACAATTCATTCATTAGCATACTTTGCAAGCTTGGAATGGTAGAGGAAGTAAACAATATTATCTTTCAAATGTTAGACCAGGGATTGGTTCCTACATCAAATATTTTATCTACAGTTTTGGAGATCAAGTGCCTCAAGGAAAATGTTGAACAACTAAACATAATCCATGATGACATTATTAGAAAAGGTATAGTATTGAATGGGGCAACTTATACTACACCGATTGAAGGGTTGTTTAGGGAGGAAAACTGGAAGAATCAGATGAATGGTTTAATGAAATGAAAGAAAGGGGTTTGACTCCCAAAAAGATAAGCTATGCCAATCTTATATACGACCATTGCCAAAGTGGGAATTCAAGGATGGAATTGAAGTTGTTGGAGGAAATAATTCACAAAGTTTTTCCTCCTCTTGCCATATTTGTGTATGGATTTGGGAGGATGGAGAGATTCAAGAAGCTCATGATATTTCTATTCAAATACTAAAGAAAGGTCTTTTACTCCAAAAAAAGTATGTATTCCACACTAATTCATGGGCACTTGTAGGAAGGCAATATTCAAGATACATTGGTTCTAATGGACGAAATTATCTCAAAATGAATTGTTCCATAATCAAACATATGCATAATGTTCGTTACTCGATTTTGGATGCAAAGAGAAATATATGCAACTGATAAAATATTTCACTGCATGATCGATAATGGGTTGCAGCCCACTGTTTCAGACTATAAAATGTTAATTTATGGTTATTGCGAAGAAGATAGAATGTAGGAAGCTTTAAAAGTGTTGAAGGATTTAAAAGTGCAGGAGAATATGGTCAGAAAGGGTCTGGCTTCTAACATTGATACTTTTAAGATACTCATCACAGTGGGTTCTGTGTAAAAGGAGAGTTGGAGGCAGCTGAACGAATCTTGGACAATATGTTGGACAGGGGGTTGACTCTAGTTGCTTCTATTTACGATGATATTATCCATGGCTATTGCAGGAATTGAAAATTAGAGGAAACAATTAGAATTAGGGATAACATGTCAGTTAAAAGCATAGAACCTGATGTGGAAACTTACAATGCACTTATCTGCAGAATTTTACACTTCTGACAAAAACAGTTAATGGGAGAGGCGGGAACTCCAATAAGCTGCCAATTATAAGTTACTGAAGGCACACAAATTTAAGCTATCTCCTTGATGACTCCAGCTTCTAAATGTTGAGTTCTATGTTTGCAATGATGCCATTAAATATGTTATGGCAAATTATTTTCATGTTTTCCAAAAAAATGACATTATGACAAAATAATAGATCTCTGGATAGAAATCATGAAATATGGCAATAGATTTTGTTCAGAAATCATGAAAAAATTACATTTTGTTAAAAAATGTATGGCAATGGATACCTAAAGGTGGGATAATCACAAGTGTGTCTCATGAGTGGGATCTTGATTAAGTGTTTCAGTACCTCAAGCAACAATTTCAACATTTACTAGTTTGCCACTGAAATATTTCCTATAAAAAAACGAGGATATGCCTTTCTTTTGGCGTAGTCTATATAATAGATGAAATAACTTCTCACCTATCATTTTTTTGCTGCCTCTGGAAATATGACACCCCCGAAACCATTGCCATCCTGACCCTTCCACCATATTCGTTCTGTATTTGTTTACGTCCCACATTCAATGTCCTTACATTAATGCTACAAGGTGACATAGTACCAAGTAATTTCCTGGAATTCAACTAGGAAGTAGAGGATTTCCCCTCAACCTCCCCTATTTATTTCCTTTCCTCCCTTGTCTATAGCTTGGCTCCTCTTTTCTCTATGCCTTTTTCACATCCAATGGTTTCACGGTTTCGCGGATGAAAAGGTGTAGCAACTTTTCTCCAAAATAATTTAATTATTCGAGTATGTACTAGGAAATGTTGACATGTATCAGGATAAACCAGGACTAGTTCCATTTGGGCAGTGTTTTACTTGTGTGCAATGAACATGCAACTCTACAACAAGGTGAGGAGGTCCATTCCCACTTTATACCTATATTTAGATAAGGTGTTAGCATGGGGAGTGTGTAGAAATTTTAATACAAAATATGTATTGCACGGATTCTCCTGATCTAAAAACTATATGCCACTGTTAAATACAAAATCGCTTCTACAAAAATCTTTGCAAAATTTAAAACACAATCGCCAATTTCATTATCAAGAAGGATGATTAATCACACATAACACCGATGTTTTTACTGGGAAAGAATAAAGATAAAAACCCCACTAGCATATATTATGTATATATCGTGGATCATGAAACAATCTCATACAAAACTCTAATCTAGGATCTCTTAGTAAAATATACAATCGTCTCACACTGTCATACAAAGATTGGAAAACTCATGTGCCAATTAATTGCCTCTAGAGAGCCTGCCTCCACTACGCAATCCCAGCTTATAGAAATCCCTAAATGAATGGAATCCTGCTTGCCTTGACTATGCAATCCTCATGGGCACATCCAATGTGTGTGTGGTTGCATGAGTGCACCCACTAATGTCACAACTGATAGTCAAACTGTCCCTTTCACCTACATCTCAACTGGGTCTCCACTGGATCTGACATGCATGTAGTTAACAGTAGTAAATCTTCAGTTGCATGTGAGAACACTGATTGTGAATTAATTAATAATTAATTTAGTGATCTCTCATTAGTGTATCTTCAGTTACAACTAGCACAAGTGATTTTAACTCACTTAACTGAGTTAAACTACTTTAAAACTCACATAAGTACATATCCAACTCCGTTACAACTTCGAATCACTCAGTTACAACTAAGTCCACTTGCATGTCCCACAAACCAACCTTTGAACTCAAATTTCCTATAGCTAACTGATTTGCCACTTCAGTTAACTATTTCCAAGTTCTCATTGAGAATAGATTATTGTTTATTGTCCAACTATTATTAAGGGATAATAATAATCGACATGCATCTATAAATATACCGTCATCTATAAATAGAATTTTCTCATCATCTATAAATAGAATTTTCTCATGCATCTAAACATAGAATTCCACCTAAAAATACCCTGAGGCTCCATCCTAGTGTAGGTGCATAATTTTCACTAGGATCTTCTTGTTGAATCTCAACACTCCCTCTCAAAAATAAATGGATTATCCTTCACCCCGATCCTATCGCTATGGTATTCGAATTTTCTCCTGGTGAGCACCTTCATCAAAATTTCTGCATCCTGATCTTCCGTAGGAATGTACTGAAGCAACATGATCTTCCGCTACACACAATCTCTGATATGATGATACTAGATACCTATATGCTTAGATCTATCATGAAACACATGATTAATTGAGATTTTAATGCAACTATGATAATCACAATGAATCACTGTCGGATCTAAATGAGAACCAAACAAACCAACCAAGATATTTCTCATCCAGATAGCCTCACATGCATCTTGAATCGATGCCATGTATTCTGCTTCCACTGAACTGAGTTCCACAAATCACTGTTTCCTGCTATACCAAGAAACAACTGTAGATATGATACTAAAAATCCCCCCTGATGTGCTCTTTCTGTCTGTTGGGCTGCCCGCCCAATCTGCATCCGTGAAGCCATGCAAATTCACCTCATCTGTCTGTTTGTACCATAAGCCATACTTATATGTGCCCCTCAGGTAGCTCAGTACATTCTTGCCCGCCTTCCAAAATAGCTTGGTAGGCTTAACCATTGCTTGACTTAGTTGGTTAACCACATAAAAAATGTCCAGTCTCGTGTTCACTAGATACATTAGCGAACCCACTACCAAGCCGATAGATGGTGGTATCCTCCGTTGGGTCGTTAATATGCCATTATTATTATCACTTTTGAACACTTATTCCACCCATTTCTACCATTCTTCATCACGTCATTTATTATAATTTATTATTTAAATCCATTTTATGATGATTTATGCTTCTATGAATGAAATGCTATTTTATTCTCCTTTATTTCTAATAAATTGATGATTATGAATTATTTTATCACGATAGTTTTAATAAGTTGGTTATAACATTATTCACCATTTTTAGCCTCCAAGATAATTTCCAGATTGAAGATTTGATCATTAAAAGTGCCAACTCAGAAATGCGCTGGAATAAGGAGTGACAGTTTTGCGGTTACGATTCTGAGCAAATGAAGATGAATCTGGAAAATCCGGAACATGGGTTTTGTCCAGAACGGACCCAATTAACTTTAATAAAGAACGGTTTGCCCAAATTCAGCCTGTGTTGAGAGATTTCAAGAGTTCTTTAAGCACGATTTTCTCAGTTCTGTTGTTGCGGCCGTCCTCCAAATCTTAGCTGCAAAGCCAAATTCGCCTTGTTCTTGTTGATCAAATGGTTAGAAGCAAACCAATTTTGTAATAGAATCATGTTGTAATTATCTCTATTGTAACCACTCTCTGCCTTGTATTTAAATAAGAACAGAGATCGAGAGAGGGAGGACTTCGTGGATGGATTCGAATGATAATTGACATAAAATTGTGAGAATCGAATCGAGGATGGAAGAGAGAATGGATAATGGCTGAGCGATTGAGAGATTTCTTGTTGTAATCCATTATAACTCTGCTTTGATATTTTAATATAAATCTGGTTGCCATTCATTCTTTTCATTCTGAAGTAGCCCAGCAGCGTCCGCTGGCGGCCAAGGGCCCAGCCTCTGGTGGATTGTGCTGCTGCTGTATATTATATTATTTTGGTTTATGCGTGGTTTTTCTTATTAGCATTATTTGGTAATCTGGTGTGTTTCGTTATCTTATATTACAGCTCTGTTATATTTCATATTTCATTCTCTGCAACAAGAAAGTCGTAATGTGCATTCTAACGTATTGCTATTCCTTTAAAATCGTTAATGTAACATTGTTGTTCTCTACATAACGCTATTGCTGTTTAATTGCAGAGTAATCAAGTTGTAACCTTCTTAAGCTGGTATTACTGTATTTCTCTATGGTTTATACTTCATACGATTGCTATTCAATTGACATTGTGGTTCCATTATGAATTGTAATCGTTACCCCTTCTAACCAGGATTAATACTTGCGGTATCAGACTCAGATTGCTATTAATGTGTGCCGTGTGTTAAGTCATTGTGTATTTGTATTTGGATTTCCAGCGTTGTTTCATATCCTCTCATTAATCAATGCTGTTCTATTTCCTTGTGCTGTTCGATTTATTCTTAGAGTAAAGATTGCTATTAATTTGGCTTTGCTATTGTTCATTTCCATTAATTAGAGTTTGTTGTCCAGATTCTTTTAATTACAGTTTGCTGCCCATTTACTTTGTTGTTCTATTTTGCTATCTGTCGTTCCATTTACTCGCATTTGTTGTTTTGGTGTGAGAGACGATCTAAGGCTGTAGTGAGCCTCGGCATTCACTGTCTAGCTCCCAGACCCGTGGTCTATGCTCTAATTTCCTTTCCATCAGTTTCCAAAGGGATGGGTTATTGTTGTCAAACCCTTGACTGATACATTGCTTATTTTTCCGAATGCATGATTTAAAGTCTTAAAGTGCTTTGCTGTAAGTAGATTTTATTTCCAACTTTCATTTACTTTTGGATTTTAAGCACTATACTGCAAAACATTACTCTTGAGTAAATAGCCGACTCAGACTGAGTACACTCTTGGAATAAAAAGTCGTCCTTGGGTTGATAATTAATGTGAAGGTAATTAGGAGTTAAAAATACCCTTTTTATCGCTCCACATTTTGGCGCCGTTGCCGGGGAGAGTGTAGCCATTTCTAAAGAGTAGTGTGAATCTGATGAGTGCCTGCTAGGGAAGAGTTGGATATTAAAAACGGAAGGTAAGAACCTACGTGCGGAGCATGTAAAAGCCCTGCTCCACTGTCCGCTTTCCTAACAGATTTGTTGTTGCTTTGTTGGGTAGAAATAGATGTTTGAATTTTTGTGTGAATGACTTAAAAAAAAAAAAAAAATAGAAATTTTGAAAAACAAATCACATGATTTCACTCAAGTGGTGATGTAAGCACCACCCATTTCACTAACTAATTGACAGGAACATTTGAAGAAGGAGCCTCGAAGAAACACATGAAAAACATCTTATATGATGGTAAGAAATGGCTCATGTTTCTACTTTTGAATTTCCTATCAAAGATCTAGGAGGAGTGACACAAATGCACATAATTCCCCCATCTTCTCTACCAAATTTTCATGGTTTAGCAAATGAAGATCCAGATACATTCTTATTTGAGTTCGAAATACTTTGTAGAGGATATGATTATTGTACTAATGATCAAAGATTGAAAGTGTTTTCCTCTTACTCTAAAAGGAGCAGCTCTCCGATGGTTTATGAGCCTAGGTGGGAATTGCATCCAATCATGGGAGGACATGAAGAACATATTCTTGAAGAAGTACCAAGACTATTGCAAATCCAATGAAGATATTTTTGGTATAATACAAGGGGAAGATGAAAGTTTGGAGGATTATGTAGATCGATTTCATTATAACCTTCAAAAATCAAAGCATAAGCATTTGGAAAAAGAGATCTTAAAAACACTCCTTCTTAAAGGAATCAAAGATGAATTTTTAGAACTCTTAAATCTGATAGGAAAAGGTGATGTTTTTCATTTATCATATGATGATGTTTGTGAGTTGTGCATAAGGTATTCAAGAGGAATCTCCAAGGCTGGTAAGAATTCTAGAGATGTTTGTTCTTTCTTTTCCAAATCCGCTACAAGAATAGGAGACATAAGAGCTGAAATCAATGATTTATTTGAAAATTTTAAAGTTGATTTTATTAGCTCTCTAAGCTCAAAATTGGACGTTTTGCAGGTTCATAAAAATGAAGAATTTGATGAAGTGTTTTTCCCTCATGACCGAAAGGAGCAGCCCATAGATGGTTACTTTTCCTTATCTAGGATGGAAGTATCATATCAAAGAGGTGAGGAAGCCGCAACAAGGTCAAAACCATGGAAATCATGGCCTACAGATATGGTTCAAAACACTTCTTCTCCATTCTCTTACTTGCATAATCCATTATGGAATACTCATGTTCTAGGGCAGCCATGTCAATTTCAATATAACCACCAATCTTATCTACAAGTTTGGCATGGTTCACCTTATGATTGCATGACTACTCTCCATCATCTTGTAGCACAAGCACATTCTCCATATTCTCCACCAGCTCTTTCACAACATCCTGCTTGCATATCAAATTTATCCACTCAACCCAACCAAACACATCATCACAATGCTCCATTCCATACACAATTTCCTGCTCAACTAATTCCACACCCTCAACACAATAAACCAGTACAACATGCTTACAATGTTGAACTGCCAAATTTACCCACCCATCCCACCCATTCTATCTCACATGCGCCATTAGAGAAAACTTACAATGAGATTCAGAATGTTTCAAATTCAAAAATTGTAGAAGCTATGGAAGCAAATGAGGTTTCTTCTAGGTTGCACCAACAAACCATTTTAAAAGCTCAAGAACTTCATGGTATGATGGGAAATCAAGAAAGTAACGCATATATTGAAGATTGGTTTCACTCCATCACGTGTTTGCATCATCACTCTATGCTTCAACAATTTTTGATACCATTTTTTCAAGGGAAGTTGGCTTCTCATACCCTAATTTTCATTAATATGCATTTTTCAAATTTGGGTATATGTATACATGAAGCCTTATTTCGAAAATGGCTCCACTGGAAGTACTCATATACGTAGTCATATTCATTTTTCAAATCAAAATAGGTTAGTATAAAACATAAAATAAATAAGGAAATAAATAAATGCATTTTGTTTTTTTATGTAAAACTAGTTGTTTTTTTTTTTTGCAACATGCTATGCAAATCAACATTGGTGATAATTTTTTAATTCATTTGTGTTTGTAGATGACTTATAATGGAAATAATATCTCTACAAACACTCATATTCATTTTTTATCACCAATTTGAAAAAATGCTTGAATATCATTTTTTTTGGCTTGCGGGCTTGATGAACTTTCTGGAAAAACAGTCGGGACAGTCATGTTTTGAGGGACCAAAAATGAATATTTTTAAAACCTGTTTCTACCCTAGATAGCCCTTGATGTCTACTTTCTAACTCAATTTGAATCAGTCAATTTGGATTTGAAACGAAAAAGTTAGAACCAAAACATTGACCGGATGTCTAGCGGGCAGCTCAGGAACAGAGTTGGGACAGTCAGTTTTTGGAGGCCTAAATGACCATATTTTTAAAACTTGTTTCTACCCTAGATAGCCCTTGATGTCTACTTTCTAACCCAATTTGAATCAGTCAATTTGGATTTGAAACGAAAAAGTTAGAACCAAAACATTGACCGGATGTCTAGCGGGTAGCTCAGGAACAGAGTTGGGACAGTCAGTTTTTGGAGGCCTAAATGACCATATTTTTAAAACCTGTTTCTATGGTAGATTCCCCTATGAATATAATTTCCAATGCAATTGGAATCACTCATTTTAGATATCGTATGGGGAAGTTATGATCAAAATACTGACTGTCTATCGTAAATCAACACCCTTAAAACTCTGTTTTTCCGGATGTTCCTTACAGTATTTCACCTATCAATTCTTCTTTTCTTCAAAACATGTTTCTATTGGAGATAAATAAATGAATCTACTTTCATTTCCAATTTGAATCATTCGAATCCGACATCAAACGAAGAATCTATGCTTAAAACATTCACTGTTGTTCTAAGTGGGGTAAACGAAAATGACTCTGTTATGCAGGTTGTTCTAAGTAAAATTGACATATCATATCATTGAATTTTTAAAACCTGTTGCTATTGGAGATTAAACTTTGAATTAGCTCTCATTTGGCTTTGGAATCACTCAATTTGGACGAAAAACAAAGAAGTTGTGACTAAAACACTGCAGGTTAGCATGATTGGCCACTGCTCTCCCGCAAGTAACAAATAAATTTTACTTTGTTATTTTCTCCATGGATTTGTTCTACAGAGTAACTACTTGTTAGTTTTTTGCATAATTCTTGGATTAGGGGAGCCCGCGCACCTCTCTTTCTCCATGATTTAATGTTTTCTTGTAGGTAGACACTCGTTTTTTGCAGGTCTTGGGAAAATAAAGAAGGTCAATTTATGGACGAGTGATTCTTGAAACAAATTTTAATAAAACAAAGGAATTTCATCCAACTCATTACCCAACGGATTCATAATAGAACAAATGAAGAATTGATTTCCATTTGAAGATTCATGTCATGTCTTTGCTGCCAAAACATTTTTCGAATAAATCATTTTTTTTGACATAACATCATAGCTGTTGTAACTTAATTTATTTATTTACATACTGTTTTTGTTGTTTTTTTTCTAATTTCTCTTATATTTTGTGTTTCAGGTATTGCTTCATTCAAAGTGTAACTCATCCTCAACATCAATACCGTGAACAGCTAATTTGTTTTTTTGCATGTTTGCATTGTATGACTGTCCATTTTGCTGTTCCTTTTCCAAAGGAACGGCACTTGCGTTTTTGCTGTTCCTTTTCTAAAGGAACGACACTTTTAGTTTTTGCTGTTCCTTTTTCCAAAGGAACGACATTTGCATTTTCACACTTTTTTGTGTGTATTTTTTCTTTTTGGTGTGCATTTCCTTTGTTGTTCCCTACAAGGAACAACACTTTTTTTGAGTGTTTTTGCTGTTCTTTCAAAGAAGCAACACTTTGGGAGCAACCCTTCCTTCCTCTTGTGGGATTATTCCTAGTTCATCTCAACCACATTTTACTGATTCCCTTTTATGGCATGAAGTACACTATTTTTATGAGGACAAGAATTATGGATTCTATTGAAGCGAGCTAATATCATTCACGTTATGATCTTTAACAGGACAACTCCTTGATGATAGATTATTTTAAAAAGAGACACAATTATTTATATACTACTTTACCGCATTGTTTTCTGTTGAACATGATATTGATTGATCATCTTAATACCATGTTGGTTCCACCCTTCTGGATTATAATCTTCTCTGTCTGTAATAAATGAGATTATGGGTATATTTTTCTATTGACATGTTCAACTTCTTCCACCATCCCTGCTCTTAAGGAGTACTGAGCCTCCCTCTTTTTATCATAAAATGTGTAATAATAACAAAATTTTGTTCGCAGATGGAGGATAGGGGGTTTCATTACAAGCCAGCCTACCATGTTCATAAGGCTGTAACAAAGTGACATTCCCATTATGGCCACCACACCAGGGTTATGATCCATTGGATAGCCCAATTATCCTTGGAACAAGAGGTCTCATCACGAGCCGGCCTGATCACTTTTGCTACATCCCAGTGAATGGCAGTGTCGTTATCTGGTTACCACGCCAGCACATTGATCTCTTCTGTAGAACAACAATGTAACTCTCTAGTTATAAATTGAGGATTCTGGCTCATATGGGTTAAAAAGCAACCCTGCCGAGGCTATGGACGCTTGCTGGCAGCAGCGGCTCTGCTTATGGTATTGAAGTTATATCTTATCGTCAATTATTATTATAATACCCTTTTCTTATTTTTTTCTTTTTATCAGAGAAGTTATTTCCTTAACTTTTTCCCTGTTTTGAACCTTTATGCATGAGAAATTGTTTTATGATCAATCACATCATTTTCAGCTAGCATACTATCAGTAAAGCATCTTTTTGGCATATTGTTGTTCTTTTTCTTTTTTTCGTAACTTATCATCAATCCAAAGCGTCCTATCTCTTATTCATAACTATCTTTACACACATCCAAAGCGTCCTATCTCTTATTCATAACTATCCTTACACACTCTGCTTTCATTATAACCATAACTCTCGTTGTCCTATCATTGATTTGTGTACTCTACTGCTGTATTGTTCATTCCCTTGCCTTGCCATCAGCACAACACCTTTCATATGATTTATGGTCATGGAATTCCTTTTCCAATTGGAGGGGGGAATGTATGCATTATGGGATTGCATGCGATATGATTACTGCACTCTGCCATAACTTGTTGATTTGACAAAAGTTTTTTTCTGATTGAAAGTTTTGCATGCATCTTATCTGTTGCTATTCAAACCTAACACTATGGATTCAAGAACATTGTATGCCAAATAGTGCTTTGTTTGCAGAAAAACAACAAGTATGGGCATAATTCTATTCACAGCATGACTACAGTATTGCAACTAACAGAAGAGGCTTGAGCAACTCGCATACGTGAACAATTCTTCAGACATGATGTGCTTACCTGGATTCCACCTTTTGCATCACTTTCAGCACCAACTCTGCCTACATCAGCTTCAACAACTGCCAGTGCATATATGTCATTCCACATTTTTGGAGGTAAAAGTTGAGGTAAAATAGCATAATTTTCTGATTTATTACGAATTTAGGAGAATTTCATAAAAATCCATTTTGAGCATCATTTATCATCCTTCAGTCCACATCTATACCACTCCCTATTTTTCAGCGGCATATCATTTTCGAGTATGGGGGAGTGTTCCTTTCATTCATTTCTTTCTTATGACCATGTCATCTATATTCTTTATCATCCATTGCTATTCTTATTCACTCTCAACACCTCCCTTATTCCATGTTGTTTTACACCAAGCATAGAATTCAACCGCTGGTAGCAGCCTCCTCTATTTGTTTTCTAGCATCGCATGAGGACATGCTAATTTTTCAGAGAGGGGGAGGAATGGCTACGCATGATGAATGTTTTCTATTTTCTTTCTCATTTAAGGCATACAATTTCAGTGTAGAAATTGATTTCCATAATATTTTTAAAACTATGAACTCAATTCTTGTGATTTCTGGAAAATACAGACGTATCATTAATACGAACCCAGATAATTTCAAGTTAAACTGGTTCATAAAATTTCGGAAATCATGCACTCTCACCTACAGCCATTTTGTTTATATCTCATGATCCGTGCATCAAAATGATCTGATTTTTGGATCATGGAGACATTTCATATATTATAAACTCACTTGCAACATTTCAACAAACTCTGGTTTGTAGTTTTGAAAAAATGGTTAATGAAGTTTGTTGTTATCTATATCATATTTTGCTGCAACTTCACACATATAGTTGAATGTCAATGTAAAAATTGTTATGCCTTCATTAAGATTGCTAAAATTGAATATTCATTAATTAAGGAAGCATTCATTTGTTCTCAAATTTTTATTGCTTGGTTAACACATGGGTTTTGTCTTGGGGTTGCATGAAGACATGCAATATATTGAGGTTTTCGTTGCATGAGGACATGCAACATATTGAGTGTGGGGGTGTGTTGGGCCGTGAATACAACCACTTTGTAACACTTATTTCATCCATTTTTACTCTTCTCTATTATATCATTTGTTATAATTTATCATTTAAATCCATTTTATAAATGATTTATGCTCTTATGGATGAAAATTATTTATCTTCCTTTATTTCTAATAAATTGATTATTATGAATTATTTTATCAATGATAGTTTTAATAAGTTAGTTATAACATTATTCACCATTTTTAGCCTCCAAGATAATTTCAGATTGAAGATTTGATCATTAAAAGTGCCAACTCAGAAACGCGCTGGAATAAGGAGTGACAGTTTTGCGGTTGAGATTCTGAGCAAATAAAGATGAATCTGGAAAATCCGGAACATGGGTTTTGTCCAGAACGGACCCAATTAACTTTAACAAAGAACGGTTTGCCCAAATTCGGCCTGTGTTGAGAGATTCGCAGAGTTCTTTAAGCACGATTTTCTTAGTTCTGTTGTTGCGGCCGTCCTCCAAATCTCAGCTAAAAAGCCAAATTCGACTTGCTGTTGTTGAAAGATGGATGTAAATATATTCTCTTGTTGATCAATTGGTTAGAATCAATCCAATTTTGTAAAAGAAATCATGTTGTAATTATCTATGTTGTAACTGCTCTCTGATATTTCTCTATTTAAATGAAAACAAAGATCAGAGAGAGGAGGACTTCAGGGATGGATTCGAATGATGGAATTGAGGATGAATTAGAGAATCAGAATTGAGGATGGAAGAGAGAATGGATAATGGCTGAGCGATTGAGAGATTTCTTGTTGTAATCCATTATAACTCTGCTTTGATATTTTAATATAAATCTGGTTGCCATTCATTCTTTTCATTCTGAAGTAGCCCAGCAGCATCCGCTGGCAGCCAAGGGCCCAGCCTCTGGTGGATTGTGCTGTTGCTGTATATTATATTATTTTGGTTTATGCGTGGTTTTTCTTATTAGCATTATTTGGTAATCTGGTGTGTTTCGTTATCTTATATTACAGCTCTGTTATATTTCATATTTCGTTCTCTGCAACAAGAAAGTCGTAATGTGCATTCTAACGTATTGCTATTCCTTTAAAATCGTTAATGTAACATTGCTGTTCTCTACATAACGTTATTGCTGTTTAATTGCAGAGTAATCAAGCTGTAACCTTCTTAAGCTGGTATTACTGTATTTTTCTATGGTTTATACTTCATACGATTGCTATTCAATTGACATTGTGGTTCCATTATGAATTGTAATCGTTACCCTTTCTAACCAGGGTTAATACTTGCGGTATCAGACTCAGATTACTATTAATGTGTGTCGTGTGTTAAGTCATTGTGTATTTGTATTTGGATTTCCAGCGTTGTTTTATATCCTACCATTAATCAATGCTGTTATATTTCCTTGTGCTGTTCGATTTATTCTTAGAGTAAAGATTGCTATTAATTTGGCTTTGCTATTGATTTTCATTAATTAGAGTTTGTTGTTCAGATTCCTTTAATCACAGTTTTCTGCCCATTTACTTTGTTGTTCTATTTCTTATCTGCTGTTCCATTTCCTGTTATTCGCATTATCTTTGCTTTGGTGTGCAGAACGATCTGAAACTGTAGTGGGCATTGGCATTTGCTGTCTAGTCCCCAGATTGATGATCTGTTCCTTGATTACTTTTGGTTACATCAGTTTCCAAAGGGATGGGCTATTGTTGTCGAATCCTTGACTGATACATTGCTTATTTTTCCGAATGCATGATTTAAGTCTTAAAGTGCTTTGTTGTAAGTAGATTTTATTTCCAGCTTTCATTTACTTTTGGATTTTAAGCACTATACTGCAAAACATTACTCTTGAGTAAATAGCCGCCTCAGACTGAGTACACTCTTGAGATAAAAAGTCGTCCCTGGGTTGATAATTAATGTGAGGTAATTAGGAGTTACAAAGACACTTTTTTATCGCTCCACATTTGGTCTTTGAATGCATAACAGGATTCTTTGAAATA